>OZ008369.1:139755556-139932160 GCA_963931995.1 Phaonia tiefii
TTTCATATTTTTTTTATATATTTTATTGTTATTACAGTTGGTTTATAAATGAATTGTTATTTCATATTTGCAGGGTGTTATTTTTAAATTATATTACAGTATTTCTCGTTAATAGCGTATGTATGTGTTCTTGTTTCGAATCATCTCGATTTTTTTCATTTTGATAGATTTTTTAGAATCTAAAAACAGTTTTAAGAAATTGTATATTTGTATAATAAATTGAAATTCACATTGTTACAACGGCTGGTAAATTTAAAGCACTTAAAATCTTATATAGAATTAAGTGCAACTGGATTTTGGCAAACGCACACTGGTCTCGAACCAAATATTTTTGCCTAAATTTCTACAATAACAGAGTTCAAACAGAGGATACATTTTCTAAAAGCTAATACTCTGGAGGATGCAGAAATCATAAACAGAAAGCTCTTCGACGAATATCATTTCAGTGCAGCGTCATAGAAATCATGCGATTTTTCATGAAAATCTCAATAATTTATCCGTGTTTAAAGCAGTTTTATTTTTGAGGCCCTAGACACGGTTCGCTTAAAGGTCGAATAGGTTCGTCAAAACCTTCAACCATTTCTGAAAACGGGGATTGGTTGGGAATCATTTATGTATTTAAACGTCGAAAACCGCAAAATCCTAGCAGATCGGCTTCTCAAGTTACCACCAAAGTAAGCTGTCGTGTTTTGACGATAGCACACGCGGCCATTTGAAGCATCCATCACTGTTCGAATGCTCTTCCCCGGGAATTTTTTGACAATTTAAACATGTTCAATGGATGAGTTACCTCTGGACATAGAGGAGAATACTCATTGGACCAAGTTTTCATACTACTTACTTAATAGAAGTGCGGGAAACGGGTTAAGTTGAAGATATAATACCATTCTTGGATTTAGAAATGAAAATTTATTTGTACATTTCAATTACATAATTAAATAAACTCATTAGTTTATCACAAAATATAGAAAGGCACATTTGAAAAGAATTATTGAATCTTATTATTTACTATAAATGGGTTGAGGAGAATTGAGCCACCGCTTTTTTCAAATTATTCATATATGCCTCACTTTCCATTGTGTTTACCTTGTACCTATTCCAAAATGAAAGGAACTCACGATGGATCGATTCTCCCGCCTGCTCTGACCAATATCCTAAAGCTTCGTTATTCTCAAAAAAATAGATACAGTCCTCGAGGTGTTCCAATAGTACATGGATTTTTAGAGTAACTGTTACATTTTGTAATGCTTTGTAGTTTTTTCTAAGCTCTTCTATGTACTTTTGGAGACAAGTGTTTGAGCCATTTTTTCTTGTTCCAAAACAACATTTCACAAGATTATCCATAGCTTTGAATGTATGGACATACGGACTAACGGCAAAAATCCCAACCTTACCATATATTTCCCAATCGAACAATTTATCTGCTTCTTTGAGAAGTTTCCTGCATGCATTGCCCTCAAAAATGTCACCATGGTAAGTCTTTGAAACCAGGTTCAATTTTTTTGGCCAATTGAGTGCAGTTTCACGACCCACTAAAGGAACAAGCCCATCCCAAAACAAATGGTTTACAAATCCCTGCAATATATGCAACTCTGGTATCACGCATTTTTGGAGTACAAATATATTGTCATCTTCGCTGAAAAGTGGAGGGTTAATTGTACTGTTATGATTTTTGGCATTTTGCTTTTTCCCTCCTCCAATCTGAGCGAAATTCATGTTATCGTTTTTCAAATGTCCATAGGTCTTTAAACTTGAAATTAGATTAGAATTATCAGTTTCACTGGTATTATCGGAATTTTTGGCTTGAAATAAATCTTTTCCACTCCTCAACTCTTGGAGAGAAATAAAGCAATAGGGGCAAGGGTAACTTGAGGTGGCTGTTTGTTGGCCGTTAGCGAGGAGAATAATTTTGAAATCGGACACAAATTTGAACGGAATGCTGTTCAACTCAGTTATCTCGAACAATAATTTGATATTCGCATACGTTTCCTTTATTTGAGGTACGATGCATAAAAGTATCACCCTATGCACTGAAGAAAGCTTTGCTTGCGTTGAAGTACTACCGCCTTCAGAATAGAGCTGTCGTTTTTTTACCACCCGTTCCTCTTCGTCCTCTTGGTCACCTTCACCCATTATGCTCATACAAATTTTAAAAAAACCCTGCCCGCCATCAGCCATCACTTTAATGTTAACATTGCCCACTTGCTGCCTTTTCTCTAAAACTATTTCTAACAATTGTTCAGCATTTCCATAGACGACGGGCCTTTCAGACTTTTTATCTCCACATTCGCCATCAAAATAAAATTTTTTGGTTTGATATACATCTTCGAAGATTCGTGATTTGTTACCAAGATGTTGAAGATAATTGCTGGGAACGGATTTTCTTCCTACGTGTGTTCTCAAGAAATTGGTGAACTTTTTCATCTGATTGATCGATGAGCCCATGTGCAGTTGAAAATTATCTAAAGATTTTTCTGGGAAAATTGTGTCTTCGACAAAGCTCGGATTGAGCTGAACTCTCGCCTTTGCTCCACGTGTGCTCAAGACCACTTGACTATTTTTACTTTTTGCCGATCCGAGGTTTTCAGTGCTTTGGCTATCCAGCTTGCGCTTCAAAAGGGCCGTGATAACATGCTCTTGCTTTTTTTCTGGTATTTCATCGATAATGTGTAGAATATTCTCCTCGACTTGGTTGTTGCAATTACTTGGATGTCTTTTCCCCTTACCCACTTCTTGATAACACTTCTTACAAATGCTTGCGTTTTCCAATTTCGGGGGGTGGGATGCATTCGGTTTTTCGCAGGACGTCTGTATCATTTTGGGGGTACTTCGGAAATGCCCCCGCCCTGTTTTATTGTACACATGACCTTTAAAAGCTGCTGTCAAGCAAATTAAACATTGACATTCACCATTATGGGCGCGTGTATTCTTCCGTAGTTCAATGTCCTCATAATTTGGCATATCCAAAGGTCTCAACAGAATATTTTTTTCTCGCTCCTGAAGAGTAATCCTACAAGTCCCACAAATACCAGTTGGAAATCTCTCATCAGCTAAGTTGAAAGTGGCGGTAAGATGTTGTTTTATTAATTTCTCCAAATTTTCATTTATCCGAAACTGTGACTCCGTTTTGACACTGAACACTATTTTCCTGCCACAAGGTGCACAGATTTTGGCTCTATTGCTTTGATGGGTACTTTTTGGTCTCATTATTGCACTATAAAGAGGCACAAGTTTTCGTGAACGGTAGTTTAGAGGAAAAAAATTAAGAATTCGGTTGGAATATTACCACAAGAATGTTCTTGTTCAACTTTCACAAAGTTTCGCGTCGCACTAAATTACAGTCCGATGTTGATTATATGCTTTATTAAAAATGTTCCAAGAAAGACTGACATTTCCGTCAATTTTGTGAGTGACAAGCGGTCACATGGTTTGACTATTGTCAAATGAAGATGTTGCCAGATCAATAATTTTAAGAAAAAAATGCAGAAAAAAATTGTTAAATTCTAAAAAAAAAAAATTTTACATTTGAAAAATTAAAGTGCTTGTATCTTCAAAGGCCGATCTGCTAGGATTTTGCGGTTTTCGACGTTTAAATACATAAATGATTCCCAACCAATCCCCGTTTTCAGAAATGGTTGAAGGTTTTGACGAACCTATTCGACCTTTAAGCGAACCGTGTAGACTAGTGCGAATTTAAAAGTAAATGGGTTACATCTTAAATTAGATATAAAGTACAAAGGGCTTAGAATAAAACTAATTTATGAAAAGTAATATTTCTTATGTCTTTTTTGATTGTTGTATTTTGGTTTGTTATACAGTAGTTTAAAAAAAATATATACAAAAATTGCTTATATTTCATCGAGGAAAAGCTATATTTGTGCACGCTTTTTTTTTTTTTTTTTTTTTTTTTAAATTCATCTTTATTTACAATTGTTGTTATTTATATATTTACAAGGTTTTGAGATATTATCCATAGATATTACAGCAAGTAAAATTTTTCATCATAGATTTTGTGTATTTAATTCATTTTGAAATTTTTAAAGGGAAATTAGGTAAACCCTTTATATGAAAAAGAAAAAGAAATTCAACTACAGTTTGAAAATATATATGCTTACATTTGTATTACTATTTGCAATACAATATAAGTATACAATTTTCAGGTTGGTAATTTATAATTACATGTTATTTCATGATAATTCTTTACATTCTCTTATCAGTTGATAAGTAGAATTTTCAATATTTTCGAAGTATTTGGTTTTTAATCTGCATATGAAGTCAGCGAGATTTTCGTAGCCAGTTTCAGTGTGAAGAATGTGCGTTGAGTATCTCCAATGTTTTTTAGTTATGATTTTAAGGCATTTGTTTTGTATAATTTGTAGTTTCATAATGTGCGATTTTGCCGCCTTGTACCATATTGGGCACGCGTATGTCAATGTTGGCCTTACTACATTTTTGAAGATAAGGTTTTTATTTTTCAAATCAAGAGGGGAGCGCTTGCCTATTATTGGCCACAGTGCTTTGATTATTTTTAATCCTTTTTTACAAGTTTCTGCGATGTGCCTCGCAAAGTTTAGTTTTTTGTCTAGTACTACTCCGAGATATTTTACATGTCATATGTGCAACGGTTGCGCATTTTTGAGCCTTTCCCAAACGAGGTCCAAAAAAATTCCTTAAAATCTAATTTTTAGAGCTTTTTCGACTTTGTGGTTATGATTAAAAACTCTCCGTTAATAAACGACATGGAGAATCGCCAATAACACTAAATTGACTATTAAATTACGATTACTGTCCACCGTTGTGGCCGTCGGTGGTGCAATGGTAATGTGTGCGGCTCTTGTACATGAGACCACCCTCCCTGCTCTAACCACCTTAAATTTCTTCCGACGGCGGTCACCCCGCATAGTGACGATGACACTATCGAGTATTTAACCATGAAAAAGCTTATGAAAAAGCTTCGCAAAATATCGATCGGAACCAGGATTAACTGTAGGTCCCAATCAGTGAGTGTACAAACTTAGAACCCGCACAGCTAACTAGTTTGTGAGAACTGGTCCTTAATCCCTTCAGGGGAGGGGTTCCTAATCCCTAATAAAGTGCCTTTATTCAAGTGAACCAAAAAAAAATAGCACATTTTTGCACTTTTTTTTAAAATTGCTCAAAAAAAGTTATTTAGTTGAACTGAATATGTGAACCCGAGTGTATGTTTATTCCGATTATTAAAAATTGTGAATTGTGAAAAAATTTGGGAAGTTATGCCCAGACCGCTCGCAACCTTCGAATAATTTGCAGTCGAGTAGGTGCGCCTAGTGTGTCAAGCATTCGAAGAGTGGTCAAAATGTTGAAGAACCTGGGTCGGTTATAAACAGTAAGACTCCTGTGCGTCAACGTACCGGTTGGTCTCTTGAATGCCTGTATGTTTTATGGTTAAATTAATCAATTGGGAAATTAATTCATAATATTTGATATCTTCACTGAATTTTATTAACGTTCCTTTTAGAGCTTCTAGACAATTTGTTCCATTTCTTCTATCCGCGTTCGAAGATGATGCTTCACAAACATCGAAACGGATCGTCCAGCGAATATGACTTCGAATCCCACCCGCGGCATTTACATTTTTTTCACTAACCGGAGAAAACATGATCTCTTACAGCCTTAAAGGAAATTACAACTTTAAACATAACGAGGATCTAAAACAACTAAATGTGAAACGTATGGTAGGGCCAAACCAGAAACAGAACGAGACAACTAGAATTAGAATAGTTCGTTCTATAAATAGAACTTTCAAAACTTCTGCATCAGTGCGTGTCAGTAGGAAAGCAATGTGTAAGTAGCGACAACAATCGCTCGACACACAATCAGTAAATGTTGTCTTCGGTTAGTGACTTGTGTAAATACACACCGCAGTGGCTTAACGGGCTAGACGCTGCTGAAGATGATGCTTCACAAACATCGAAACGATCGTCCAGCGAATGTGAGTTCGAATCACACCGGCGGCATTTACATTTTTTTCACTAACCGGAGAAAACATGATCTCTTACAGCCTTAAAGGAAATTACAACTACATAACTACGAATCTTTTTATCCAGTTTTTACTCTTTGCAATACCTTTAATGAGTTCCCCCATCTATTCTCTCTATCGGAGTCGATTGAAGTAATTATACGAGCGATTACTTTTGTTAATGACTGATAATGCTAGCACACGAAGAAAAAACGAAATCTCAGATAACTGAAATTCGTTTGGGGATTGTAGTTGGGAGAAACGAACTTCTGTTAAGTCATATGTGTCATTTCGTTTGGGAGAACCGAAAATTGTTTGCAACAAACGAGTTATTAAAAATTTTCCATAAGTCTTTTTTGTTTTTTTAAATTAATAAAAACAAGTATTTAAAAATAACCTCATATTTCGTATTATTTTTTTTATTTCATGAAACTTTTATAATTTTTGCGTATCAAATAAAAAATGTATGCTTTTTGAAGCTTCAAAACAGTATGATTTTAAATATCTTTGTTTATAGTAATATTTTTTATTTATTAAAAAACTTTAGTCAAAACTTTAGTCAATTCAGATAAAAATGAATTTTTGGAATTTTTTCGTGAAACTACTCGAAACAAGATTTTGTTAAATCACGAAAAAGATTTTGAAAATAAAATGTTTTTTCCTTATTTGTTGGATCGATGGAGGACCATTCTTTTTTTCATCTGTAAGACAGATATATAGACTACCGTAACAGCCTATCGGATAAACAGATTTTAACTAAAAATTACCATGTATAAGAGTTTCAATGCAGAAAATTATATGCCTAATTTAAGGGAAATCGGATAACGAATTCTGATACCTTCCATACAAATTGTAAAAATCTCGAAAATTTGTCGTTTTTAGTTGTTTGGGTGCAAATATAACGTGTGTTTGGAGGTTGCCGCAAATATAATATACTTGTGTCCAAACATATTTTGTTTGCTATTCAATATTACATGTTTGAGACACAATGATTAATATGTTATAACATATGTGTTTGCGTACCAAATATATCTATGTTTGTTTGCCGAGTTTGTTGCACTCTTTATTCTCTCTTGAGAGCAAGAGAATTAAAGAGGGATAACGAGAGAGTCTATCTCGTAAGTGTATATCAGTACTTTTGCATTATTCTCTCCGTCAGTGATTCATAAATATTCCTGAATGTGCGTGTAAATTTAAGAAGTCAATAATTCTTAATTTGGCTGATGTATTTCTTTTCAATTTCAGTCGTCAATGGTTTATCGGACAGAGGATATCAAAAGCGCTTGATATTTGCATATATTTATTAACTAATTATTAACTAATTTATTAACTAATTAAAGTAAAAATAATCTCCTACAAAATAATTCATATTTGACTAACAAGTAAAAAAGTAATTTTAAGCAATTTTTAAAAAGCTAAAATATAAAAGATGAGGAACAAAGCGGAAAAGATTTTCCATTTTTCTAATAGATTAAAGTTTAGACTAATTTATCATGAAAAATATTACACCGAATTTTATGATGTTTTCTTTTTTTGGCCATCAAAAAATGAGAATTTTTCAAATATTCATCTTGAAAAAATCAATTTTTAAACATCAATTAAAATTTTTTTTCAAGGTGTATACGAAATAAAAAAAAAACAAAATTTTTACCGCTTCTTACCTATCCAAAAAATAGAATATAATTTAATTTCTTACCCAAATGCATTTTTGAACAATATTTTCCATCAACTGCTAACGAACGAAACTAAAAAATCAAATTATTTAACATACAAATCGCTCACTTTGAATTGCTCTGAAGGACAGAAAATCTATTTCTATGAAAACATATTTGCTGATTGTTTTTAACAACGCTACACCTTTAAAACGATAGCAAAAAATTCAATTCCAACCAAGTCAGATTTCTGATTTTTGTCCATGAATCGGAGCAGTGTGCGGGTGTGATTTTTTTCTATAAAATCAATTAAATACGTTAAAATTACATGCAGCTATTCGTTGCGCCTATGAAACGACCATGTACCTTCTCGGTGGCACAGCATTCGTATACTGCTCTCTCAATAGGGCGTTTGCCATCGCTTCGATTTGTGATCCGAAGGTTTTATGTTTTATTTCTGGCAGAGGCAAAAATTAAAGTACCACAATATTTTCCCCAGGATTATTCCATAATTATCATCTTAAAATATTCATAGGCGGCAGTATACATTACATAGCATCACCTGAAATCCAAACAGACGTAACAATATTTTCATCACCTTACAGGACGGGCAAAAAATGGTCCGACATGAAACTCGTATTGTGTCAATAAATTTGTAATCTTTTGACGTACGACTCTACAACTTTGCAGATACATATAATTTAGTCACTTGAAATTAAAAGGAATAAGCTTGATTTATCAAAAACTTAGTTTATTGAATATTCTAATAATTCTATATTTTTAAATAAAAAAAAAAGATTTGGTAAAATCATGTATTTTAGTCATACATGGGGCAAATTAATTATATGACAATTATAATTTGTTGTTTAATTTGAATTTCCTGTCCAAATGCAAATTCAAAAAACTTTCAATACCATTGGCAATTGTACTTATTTTCAAAGCATTTCCTTCATCTCTGGCAATTATGGTTTTCAAATAGTTTATACAGTACGGGTTAATGAATTGGAAAGTACTATGAGACAATACCTATCGAAGCCACAAACCTCTACATATAAAATACTTTATAATCGGAATTGCCAACAGTCATAGAAATTCAAAATAATTAAAAGCATTCCCATATATCATTGCAATTGGCATCCGATTCCACAACCTGCATTTCCATTGCCTGAGCAAAATGCAAATTCAAAATTTTATAATTGCCATTGCGAACAATGGTAATTATTTTGCATTTGCATTAGGTAAAGTAATGCAAATTAAAATCCAATGCAAATTAAAAAAAAAACACATGTATGATTTTAGTCAACTGAATCTTCATCAATCAAAACCCCAATTATGTAATTTTGTTGTTATGTCATTTTGGATTTTAGTTAACGATAAATATATATGGATCATTGTAAACTTCTAACTCGATTAAGCTCCTTCCACTCCTTCCGTACATCTGCATAAAACATAGACATTAAGGAATAGAAAATTCAACCTTTTGGAACCAATTTAATTTATTCCCTTGCGAACAAAAAAGGATGTCTTTGATTGCATCAATATCAATTAACCAATTTCAGTGTGGGCCTTTTTATCGTTTCAGGTGTGTTGTCAGATATCTTCTGGTGTACACAATTCAATGTAGTCAATAGCAAAATAGAAAAAAAAATATTTAAAGAATGTACCCTAAAGGATAATAGAATCCTACAAATTATTTTATGATATTTGAAGCAAATATTTGCAAAAGGACGAGCTGGTTGTGGCCTCTTTGCAAATATGTACAAGTTAACCGTTATTAATATTAATGAAGAGTTAAAGAGCCCTACAGGATAAAACTGTTCGCTTGGCACTTGATTAATATTCATAATATGTATCTTGGCATATCATAATAAAGGCATCAAAAGTGTATGAACCCTTAATAGACTGTCACTAGTTCAATTTACATTCCATTTGAAACACTTTCGTTTTGTATCAACAATTGTACCCACGACTTTTGCAGTAGCCTTCGTACATTGTTTGCATTTCTTATTGTAATTTTGAGTGCCGTCTGTTGTTTGATTTGAAATCGTCCTGATTTTATTTGATAGATATTTCCATAGCAACAATGATGATGGCGCGGGAATGGGTGAGTGAGTGGGAATACGTGTTGGAAAATGATGAATGACTAACATGTCGTTTTTGTCATACTTAGTTGTTTTGTTTATTTTGTGATGGCATTTATTTCAGCTTGATACAATACTAATCCAGACATATGTTACACAAAAACTATAGTTCACTTAACAACATGATGTTTCATACCGTCCTATTTATGCAATTCACATGTTGTTAATATCAATCGCCCGTTGATCAATCATTTTAATAGTTTTTCGGACGCAGTTGGTGGCCGACCCTAGGAGCATTGACAGAAATGATTTAAATAATGAAATCAAGGGAATCAGTTTAATGCACCCTGGCTGGAACTTTGTTCATGGTGGTGAATTCATACCTATGTACACAAAGGGAATTGAACTCTTTTATATTTAGTATTTTCGTTGGTCGGTGTAATCGAGTCCTGTGCTTGTATTTATTACAATCATATGTACTGAACTTTGTTATATCTTAATGTTTATTGATGGAACTTCATTTAATGTAGTTGGAGATTTACACCATACGGAGCAGTAGGCAGGATATTGGTTCGAAGGTTGACCAACAATTTTTGGCATATAATAAAAACAAAATGACCCCTGGGTAGAGCTGTGTGTAACCATATCGGGTGGAGTTTTGGTTCCTGTGGCCCACCCCCGGCTAAGACGATAACACTATACATATTTAAGGCAGCATATGTAAAATTCGCACAAATTCCATCTAAGCAAATGGAGTTTATTCACAATGTAATATTTACTTTACCTGGCTTTCAATCAGATGAAAACATCAATACCCTTATGCAAACGAAAATCTGACAAATGAAATATTTAATGAACTTTGAGAAGCAGTACCTCGGAAATCGGCTTATTCATTTCGGGAACTTAAATACGTTAAAATGGTTGAGCGCCGATAAGCCGTTTTGTGTTGAACTCCTGGTTGCATGCAATATTTGTGTATCCGTTCCAATCAAGAAAATAATCCGGATATTTTAGCGAATGCTGTTATGCCTAAATATATTTAAGTTGGATTTTTGTTTTCGCACTAAGTTAGTCTTTTAATTTGTTGATGGGTATCAATTTGCCACATAAATGTTCAGAAAATAAATGTTGTTGTTTTATATCTATATTGTGGCATAAAATATTAATATAATTGAATACATTTCGCTTGAGATCTTTTCTTTTGGAAGAAAGATGTTAATTTGATGTGTATATAGGTCTAATGTTAACATTGATTATTCAACTTGCATCTAAGAAATTCATTCGTAAATTACGCCCTACAATGATGAATTATTAGCAGGTGACTTCAATTCTAATCTTCTACCTGATTCATCATTTGCGGACAGTATGGAGAAACTAGAACTAAATTGGCGACTGAATTTAGTCGCCAAAACTGAATTTCGGTTCAAATAACCTAATTTCACAATTGATTCTTTTGTGACAATTGAATTTCCAATAATAGTTGTTGTGTCAACAAAATGTTCACTAAGTCCGGTTGCAACAACTGAATTTTATTTACAATGGTCGATTTACACTAGTTTATGCAGCGTCAACTCGAGGAAAGTCAGCTGTTGCATTTACGTTGTATACTTCGTTAACCCAAAAACCGGGTTGTCAACTAATTTTTGAAACAACGCCCAAAAACCTGCAGACCACAATATCAACTCGAAAAAATCATAAATGGCGTATACGACAAAACAATAATCCAACGACGATACATTGACTTTCACGCTGACAATGCCTTTTAGTTGACACTGTTATAGACACACTTCGGTTCACTTATTTAAAGGCACACACAGAGAAGAGATTCGTTGTCACAACAATATTTACAGCCAACTAAAATTTGGCGGTTCCCTTGACTATCACATTATTCAGTTGCGATTACCAATAATCAGGGCCGAATTTAGAGATGTGGAGGCCCCGGGGCAACAAAGGAGTGGAGGCCCCCTTGCCCCAAATTATTTTCCAATTAAATTGGACAACATATTTCAGTCGAGTTTTCCAATAAATAATTTATTGTGAAACCAATTATAGATTATTTTATTATTTAACAACCATCTGAATATTATCGAAAACAAGAATTATCTGAAATTAAATTAACTTTAATTTAACGTTCGGAACCTTCCGAGCTTTTTTCACCGAAAAATCGTTAATGATTTCGCTGAAATCCAGTTCCCGCAGTAAATCACTTTCAATGCTCAGGAGATAAAGCTTTGATAGACGGTATTGTTTCATCGTGGTTCGAAGCCTATTTTTTATAATTTGCATTTTTGAAAATGAGCGCTCTCCAGTGCAATTTGATACCATCAAAACCAAATACATTCTCAATGCAATTTCAATGTTTGGGAATGTAGCTCTGGAATTTTGATCTTCGAGAATTTGGTAGTAAAATAGTTCCGGAAATTGGTCTTTTCCATAGTCCTTTTTTTATGAGTCGATCAAAGACGCAAATTGAACCAACTCATTACCAAGACTAGGTTCTAAATCATCGTGATAAACTTCCACCAATTCCTCTGCTGTAGCGTGCAAGTTGTCTGCATCCATCTTCTCGATGTGATTAAGGAATCCAAATCTCGAATGTACAGCTTCATAGGCATGCAATCTTTCGGTAAGAGAAACAGAAACACATTGCTGGTCGATCACTGGGGTGAAGGCGGATACTTTGGTATGTTTCCCTCGGTGACAGATTTGCGTCTTGTGCTTTCCGTAATCGAGCGGATTCAACCTCACGTTTCTTGTTCTGGTTCTCGAGCGTGACTCTACACAGGCGTAGTCAGAAATTAAATTTTTTTCCGAAGTCTCTATTGTGGGGGCCCCTCTTTATGGAGGCCCCGAGCAGTTGCCCCGTTTGCCCTCCCCTAAATCTGGCCCTGCCAATAATTGTGTTCTTTATCACCAAATGTTGTGCATATCAATTGATTTGTAATTCAGTTTTGGTTGCAACAATTGAAATATTTAGTTGAAGCCACAGTAACAATAAATAAATGTGATCTGTCAATCGAGTTTTAGTTCTAACAATCAAATTATCCTGTAGTGGTGAATATTCTATTAGTTGGATGAACGAAAAATGTAAAAACTAATTCCGTTGTACCAAATAATATATTGGTATGCTCAACTAAAGTAATTACTTGAATTTGGTGGCTGTCACAACCATTTGGTGATGCTTTTACCCATTATGAATTTTATAGAAAAAAAGTAAAACAAACAATTTTTTATTAAAATTGTGTATTTTATATTTAAATATAAACAAAATTAATAAAATTTGTTATATTTGCGATTGGATGCACCGTTTTCCAGATACAGACAGTTTTCTACATTTTTCATAAATGGGGATCGGTCCCTGGGTGAGAAATCCTTAGAAACCCGTAAAAAATTGTTATTTTTTCGATTGGACGCTTCGTTTTCCAGATACAGACAGTTTTCTACATTTTTCATAAATGGGGATCGGTCCCTGGGTGAGAAATCCTTAGAAACCCGTAAAAAATTATTATTTTTTCGATTGGACGCTTCGTTTTCCAGATACAGACAGTTTTCTACATTTTTCATAAATGGGGATCGGTCCCTGGATATCATATGTATGTTTAACTTAATTTGTGTCATCCAGAATAATAGTTCCTTCAGCCAAGTGTCCACAAATGTTGGCATGGGTTTGTGATGGCGTCAATAGTGGCGTCATATTCAACGATTATATTTAAATGTCTCACTTCACCTCAGTTTATGATAATATGTATTCTTCGCTGGCTGATATCTGTACACTTTATTGTTTGTTCACAACTTTGTTTACACTTTCTGTTTAAAATATTAGATTTTCTGTAAAGTCCTCGTGTAACATTCCAATATATGTAGTTTCTCTTTAACAACAAAGCGTATTGTGAAAAATCGAATACATAACTTTGTAACAAGTGTTTTTGTAATAGAAATTAAATTATGATTACAGTAACTAATGTTTGAACACGAATTCTAACTCTTTTTATGAGTTGCATCTTCCATTTCAGATGACTGATGTTTTCGAAATATTCAAATTGGTTAATACAACTAAAATTCGGTAGTAGCAACTTGTATTTAGTAAGACCGATTTTTAAACTATGAATAACATCGACAAATAATTTTGATGTTTGACAATTACGAATTCTGATCAAAATATAGACTATATCATGGAATTTCCAATGCCTGAATTGATATCCAACTAAACTTTTCCCTGTGCACACTAATAATTCCATATTCAGCAGCCTGAAACTTTTGCAATTTGTAACCCATTGCAGAATTTTAAAATGAAAATGGAAGCAAGGCGTCTTGAGATATAAAAAAAAATCATGGCAATAATGGTTTCTTAACTAAAGAACTTTTTTTGAGCAATTTATAAAAAAAACTCCAAAAATGTGCTATTTTTTGGGTTCACTTGAATGAAGGCACTTTAAGTAATTTTTATGAAAAACAGTTTTTCTTGTTTTTTTTAATTTATTTTACTTTATTTAAGAACTCTTAGTAATGGGTACAACCCCCTTTGCTTTTAATAACTTCAAATATTCGAGTTTTCATTGAGAGATAAAGAGAATTTATGTAATCCAATGAAATTTGATTCCAAGCATCCTTAATGGCTTGAATTAGTGACTGTTGGTCATCAAATTGTCCACCTCCTTCGTAGACCTTACGAGATAAATAACCTCAGATATTTTCGATAATGTTTAGATCTGGCAAATGGGGTGACCAGTCAAGAATATTAACATTTTGGCTTGCAATGAACTCCTTTACTATTCTGGCGTTGTGTATAGGGGCATTATCCTGTTGCAATATCCATGGGACATGGGACCAAATAGCTCACTGACCTCCGAAAAGCCAATCCCAATAACATTTTATAGCTTGCACCAGTCATTTTTGCACTTTGAAATTCAAGATCGATGGTGCCATAATACGTAATAGCACCCCACACCATAAAGCCGCCCTCTCGGCTGTGATGTCGGCTCAAAAAAACACTTTTCTTTACGCAAATCATAGAAGTAATAGTTGTAGCCATCAGGCCCATACAAATTAAACTTCTTCTTATCCGTAAATACTACGGTTCTCCAGTCATTTACATGACCTCTTGGCTGCACATCCCATGCCATGTAGTCTCTTGCAAATTGAAGCCGCTTTTCCTTACTAGGACGATTAAGTGGCGGCTTTTTTTGTAAATTTAGGTATTTAAGATACTCACAGCTCTTAATTACTCTACGTACTGATGACTTGCTCGCTTCCACTCCAGCTTGAGCTCTTATTTTTGACAAGTATGAGGCAGATTTAGAAGCAATTCTGATGATTTTTCTTTTCCCACACGTAGATAAAGACTATGAAACCCTTCCTTTAAAACTTTTTCCATACCGCTCGAGGTCCTTGATATAATTGTCGACAACTGCTGGGCTCCGTCCAATTTTTTTTAGCTATTGCGCGGTTAGAATATTCTTCAGACCGGTAAACATCGATTTTAGTTATTTCCGATAGATTTAAAATTTTTTGTTTTGCTAGTTTGACTCGTAAAATGATTAAGATGTAATAAATTGCAATAAACAAACGGTCCCTATAAAAAATTATCGCTTATTTTAAAAATAATAAAAAAAAATAATAAAGTGCCTTTATTCAAGTGAACCGAAAAAAATAGCACATTTTTGGACTTTTTTTTATAAATTGCTCATAAACAGTTCTTTAGTTAAGAATCCACTATTGTCATGATTTTTTTCATATCTCAAGATGTCTATATACCCATGTAATGTTGACGAAATGCAATCAAGTCTTCTGCTCTTTCGATGATTCTAAAGACAAAAATTTTGATAAAATTAAATAAAAGATCTAAAATCTTTGGTCCATTTAGGGAAAATAAATTCTGAAACGACAACTATTAGCAAGTACAGGTTGAGCCCTATTATAGAGTACCAAATTGAAAATGATGCGATGACGCGTTAAAAAAGTTATTTAATTTTTAATAGAGCATAGTTTTTCCAAAAGCAAGTATTAATCGGTATAAAGTGTATAGTTGTCATATGCGACATTGTATCATTACGATGAAAGTTTTCAATGAAACGGATCAATCCGGTCCTTATAATGTCATGCCAACAATTCGTGCACCTTTGGAGCAAAAACTCGATTTTGTGATTACTGTGTTTAATAATTATAATGTTTATTTCGTATTTTAATTCAAACTAACATTTTGATGCGAATTGACATTTTGTTTCAAATAATCTCAAGATTTTGGGGCTTTGGAAACATGCTCTAATAACTCCAACCCTTTGTCCAGGCAAAAAAAAAATACATGATTCGATGCTGCCGTAACTTCTTTTACGCATATTTCAACCGATTGAGTGTGACATGGGAGATTCAAGATCAGTTCAAATATCATTGACAGATGCCTCAAACTTCTTTTTGCTATTCCAAAGCATTCAAAGACATTTTTTGGCGAATCGATACGGTCTGAGTAAATTTTCGGAGTAAATTTTCTTCTCTACCATTTCATCCTCTTTGTTTAGACTATCGAAATGTCAAAATTCCGATCCCAAACGATTTTCAAACAAATGTTTTCGTACAAAATAACTTGACGTAACAATCGTGTAATTGATTTTGCTTACGAAATTTTCGCAAAGACCTGTACACCAAGTAAATGAAAAGTGAGCGAAATTTCCGCTTAATGGAACTTTTGTTATTTTTTATACACGTACATCTTATGGCAAGGAAAAGTTCATAAAAGCTGAATACCGGGCTTGTAGTGTTTTGGGTTGTTCATGTAGGATATTGTCCTTCAAGGCTTCCAAGGCCCTGGCTTGCTGATATAAACTGTTGATTTTTAATAACCCCACAGAGAGAAGTGTGCAGCGAGTAAGTCGGACGATGCGGAAGGTATAAATGGTCAAACCGCAAAAAACATCCTTTACACACTACAGATGGGGAATAGGTACCCTGACCAACTGTTTTTAAAATGCGGGATTTCGACCCAAAATGCGGGATTTTTACCCAAGAAGCGGGATTTTGTTGTTTGAAACAATTGAGTTGACATTCGAAAAACAAACGGATTTCCGTTACATCCCATTAACCTGTGAGCGTTCTAGTTTTACACTCACTGATTGGGACCTACAGTTTAATACCTGTTTTTTGGAAGTATTTTCGTAGCTAAATACTCGATAGTGTCGCCGTCATGAAGCGAGGTAACCGCCGTCGAAAGGTCGAAAACACGTTCTCATCCACAAGGGACGCGCACACTACCCTTGCACCACCGACGGTCAGTTAACATTTAAATAAATAAATTACAAAATTTAAAAATTTTTTAAATTTTATTTACATTTATATTTATATTTATTTGTCTATCCTGCGCAACAAGCGTCAATCTTATAATTATAGCACAGGAATTACGAATTTTACAGAATAATGTTTGACAATCAAATAGAAACGAAATGCATGATACATAAAATTCCCTTGGATCTAAGTAAAACATAAAACATAAATAATATCACATATAATATACAATTTTCTAATACAATAATAAATTACATTAAATATGAAATTGGAGCAAGTACAATATTAATTCAAATTAAGAGAGAGATAAAAAAAGTTAATGAATATTAAAGAAAAAAATTAACAGCCAAAGTCACGATCTCGAAAGAAAACCTAAGCGAACGAAAGCCAGTCACTCACTTTCTTTCTTATCCCAGGCTTTAAATGTTATTGTGTGATTGTGTATTTGAAAAATCGGAAGCCACTAACTATTTTCGCTGTCATCTATGCGAACGAAAATGTCAAAACCAGTCACTTGTCTTTTGGTTGTCGCATAGCTGGAAATGAAATAAAAGCTTGAAACAAAAACAATTTATTTAGAATTCAATGGAAGAAACACAATGGACAGAAAATAATGTCATTATAATAAATTTGTTATAAAAATATATTTCAATTTCAGCACAAAAACGCCAACTTTGTGGCACCTGCAGATACTAGTTCTTCGTACTCTCCTCTCTCGCTCCGAAATTAAATGGCGAACGTCTAGTATATGTTATTGCTTTGAACAACAACCACACAAACACACGTAAAACCATGCGAACGACAAGTCGAAAGATAGTGACTCGCATTCTGAAACGAAAGTGAGTGCCTGGCTTCGTTCGCTTGGATTTTGAGGGAGAGGGTGTAAGTGGGGTCCGATTTTGTACTGAATTGTATATGTTTTCGTTCGCTTGTTAGTGACTCCCAAATCAGCTGTTTGTCGCATAGAAAGAAAGCGAACATTAACGTTCGACATCGTGACTTTGGCTGTAATAAAATATAAATAAAAATTTCTTAATTAAAAATAAAATATATATTTTTTCGATTTATTAATCTTAATTTAATATATAATTTTATATTTGATCTTGAACCAATCTTGGTTGGGACAAGAACTAACTCAGTTGTTATGAAATCTGAATTTGTTTAGGATAACCTCCAATATGGATGCGACAACCTTCATATTCGGTTGGGACAGTATCTTATTAGGTTGCGACAACGTCTAATTGAGTTGTGGCAATCTCTAAATCGGCTGTAACAACCTCTAAATTCGATTCGGACAACCTGTTAATTCGGTTGCTTCAAATGCGGTTGTATCGGCCGAATCAGTGAGAGATAACTTTATTTGCCCCAAAGGTAAAATGTGACAATTTTGGGGTAACCCAACGTTTGTTTATAAGAAAAGAAATCCAGTTTACGATAAAAAAATTTTTATTTGGGGGAAAAATATAAACCTTTGCTGCCAACGATGAGATAAAGTAGCAACCAAACTATTTTTGGCTCAGCAGAAATGATTGTGCCCCAAACGAGCAATATAATTTAATTTTCCTTCGCGTGTATAATTTTGTTTTAGTTTTATCGTCAATTGGGGAAAACATGTTGTTAATGCAAATACACTTTTACCATACACACTATCTTCTACAACCTCCGAAATGTTTACATCAAAATTGATAACATGACATAAGAAACGTATATTTAAGCTATCCACCCCTTTTAGTTAACTAAAATAACCTAATTATGGACAGCGTACTTTTAAAGCCTTCAAAATTAAGAATAATTCTTGTCTAATGAATGTCATTAGAGGACCTATTAAGAGCTTAAACTATTAAACCTTCAGCTACAACACTAATGTATTCATTAATATCGGGTAGTGTCAACATTCGCAGAACCTTAAAGTTCTCATTTGTTCACATTTTATTATCACAATCTGTGATGCAATTATTTCTTTTGATGTAAACACTAATACGACGAAAGTTTCTTAATTAACCAAAGATTTCCTTAATCCCCATAATAATTCTACAAAGTTTTCAACACAAGTAAAGTACAAGATTTTCAGGTAGTACGCTTTTGTTAATGGAAAGAGCACAACAATTTTTAATCCTTTCGGTGTTATAAAGTGATAAAAAGTTCTACTTTCATAAATCCTTTGTTCGGCAGACAAGGCATTGAGAGCCAGCTTTTATTCACTTTACATGAATACAACATAAATTGTTAAAACGTCCAATTATTTTTGTACACGTGATGGAAATTCAGGCTTTTTGCATTTACATCCCAAATGTGTGTTAGTAGCAACACAAGTTTTTTTTTCCAAATGACAGAGATCAAAGGATTGGATTTGTTTTGGAAAATTTCAAACAGGACCACATCAAACAATTTCTGAATGAACAATTTCATTGAAATAATTAAGTTACTACATAACTCATAAGAAATACAAGGATTATAGAACATTTGTTTCTCTGTATCAGAATTCATTAATATTGAGATAAATCTCATTATTCTTCAATATAGATACAACAACTCCCTGTCCATGAAGGGAAGATAATTCACTTAGTAGGGTGCGGATTTTGATCAAAATACACCTGTTTGCTGCAACGGAGGCGAGGCTTAGTCAACTAGAAATTCCGATCGTGATCATGATTACCTCATGATTACCACACCTCAAAATGTAAAATTTTTGGTAAATATTTTTACCACCTTTGGAAATTGTTTATTTGCATTTATATTAGTTTACGACTTGTAGGTCTTTTTACTATTTTTTCGAATTTTTTAAATATTTTATTTATTCTTTGAATTGTCTCTATCATAGAATAATACATACCATAGAAGCTTTTATTCGCTCAATAAATTAACCGTCATAGGTACGATGGGATGTAAACATTGGATGGTGGAAAATATGGGTTCAATAATACCAGATAGTGGCAATAGTATACAACGATCAACAAAGGAACAACAACCGAATTTCGTGTTTTTGTGGCAAACTAGTTGTGTTAAATACAATACAAATGTATACCAACGATAAAAGTCAACAAAAAAGTGCAAAATATGTTTACATTTTTCAGTTCTACACCAAAACGACAGGAAGAAGTTAAGTCAACATATTTTGTAACTCCACCTGGTGTAAGGTAATTTAAATTTAATTGCTCTCATTTCCACAAACCTACGATGAAGAGTGTGAAATGAAACGTCAGATGAGAGAATAAGTTTATCTATGTATGTGTTTTTCTATGGTCTCTATTGGCAGCTGTCAAATAGCTGAGTTCAATGTGTACACTCTTAATTTAATGAAAATCTCATTAGATTTGTAAATGTATTTATATTCCAATAATATATTTTTTATCCATGACACAGGGGTATCCATGACACAGCTAATCGACTATAAAGTAGGAAATTGATAGATAACAGAGTAGATAGGCGAGAGAGCCAGAAGCAAACAGTAACAAAGCATGCAGCAAACAAGTTTAAATAGTGCATGATTGATACTAATGGCAGCTAAACTATTTTATGTGTTGGTTGCATCGAACGAAACTACGCATTCCCTTTTATTTATGTTCGTTTTATATCCAACAAAAGAGTAACATACAACAGTAACTCGAAATGATCTACTGCCTCGTCGTCACTGAGAGGACGTGAAGAGAGTGTTGGCGAACCTTATCAATTGCTCTATGTTTCTATTCAACTTGAGAATTTTTTTAAAATTTGAATATTTGTTTGATATAAATTTTTAATAGGGGCATTTTTTTCGTACTTATAACGGCTTTTTCAACAGACAACGCTACAAAAGTAAATCGATAGGGACAGCAAACGACGCCATATTTTTCCCGCTCTTTTGACATTTCTCTTCAGTAAGGTTTGCCATTTCTTCATGGAAAGATATACGAGCCAACAACGAGTCGAAATTATTAAAATTTACTACCGAAGTTTGGAGTCAGTGGCCTCAACTTTAAGAGCGCTACGTCCAATTTATGGTCGTCATAATCGTCCTACCAGATCAACAATTGAGCGTCTAGTGGTAAAATTTGAATCCACAGGCACAGTACAAAATGTTCCCGTGCCCGTGAGGCAAAGACGTACCCGAAGTGTCGAGAATGTTGCTGCCGCTGAGGCTTCAGTTCAAGAAAACCCAAATGTGTCTCTCACACGTCGTTCTCAAGCATTGGGCATCTCTGTGACGTCGTTGTGGCGAATTTTGCGAAAAGATCTTGGCCTATATCCTTACAAAATCAAATTGACGCAAGAACTGAAGCCGCTTGACCACCATTAGCGTCGTATGTTCGTGAATTGGGCTGAGCAACAACTTGAAAATGATTCGGATTTTCATCGGAAAATCATCTTCAGTGATGAGGCACATTTCTGGCTGAATGGCTTCGTCAATAAGCAAAATATGCGTTATTGATCAGACAGCAATCCACACGTAATCCATGAGTCATCATTGCATCCCGAAAAATTTACGGTTTGGTGCGGTTTATGGGACGGCGGCGTCATTGGGCCGTACTTCTTCAGTGATGATCAAGACCGGCACATTACTGTGAATGCGAATCGCTACCGTTCAATGATAACCGAATGTTTTTGTCCGCAATTGAATAATATGGACTTGGAGGACATTTGGTTCCAACAGGACGGCGCCACAAGCCACACAGCGAATGCCACAATCAATTTATTGGAAACCAAGTTTGGTGAACGTGTTATCTCACGAAATGGCCCAGTCGATTGGCCGCCTCAGTCGTGCGACTTGACGCCGTTAGATTATTTCCTGTGGGGCTACGTCAAGTCTATGGTCTATGCCAACAAGCCAGCGATGATTGATGAACTTCGTACGAATATCTAACGTGAAATTGCAGCAGTATCGGCCGATTTATGCCTGAAAACCGTCGAAAATTGGGTTCAGCGTCTGGACTTCTGCAAGCGTGCTCGTGGTGGCCATGCAAAAGAAATCGAGTTCCATACATAATGGCATCGAACGTACTTTCACAGGAATAAAGAATTTCACTGGTATCTAAAACCAGTTTTGTTTGTAGCACTCTTATTGAAAAATCCTTTACATGCTAACTCATACAAAGTGACAACATGCACGTTAACATGTATAATTTTGGAAGTGGAAAATAACCGCGATAAAAGTTTTACCAAGTTAGGCCTAACTTTTGAGTGGAAAATCATCTTTTATCGATGATCAAACATAATTTAGACTCTGAACTGATTTTTTAGGCAAATAGTTGTTTAACTAAACTGTGATCAAGTGACGATATGATTTTGACAGAAAACAAAAGAAAGGACAAACACAAAGATTCTTTATGAACAATTATAATAAGCATCCTAGTTGAAATAGAAATATAATCATATAATTCAACACGTAGTGCAGTTAGAAAAATGTAAAATGTACTCGTATGTCATTCCATTTCTTATATTCATTTGCACGACGTTTTGAGAATTATGATGTAATAATATTTAAAAAGTTGCAAAAATATTATTGTTGAGACAAACAAAAACTAAAGCAAAATCACAAGGAAGTAAAGTGAAGACGGAATCCGAGGCATAGCTCGATTCTCCAACAAATACTTTAGCCGATATCGTCCCATAATATGATTTTATTTTTGATATACTTCATGTCCCTTTTTGTGCACATTATAGTGCCTTTTTTTCGAATTGTTTTCGTACCTTTTACTATACTTAAAGTACTTTTTGGTGCAATTATTGTCTGTGGTAGAGTTTATGTACACGCTGACAAATCGGTATTTGTTTGTAGTCTGGATGCAAATATAAAGTGTCTTTGAACCTTATCGCAAATATAATATATTTGTGTTCAAACACTTTGTGTTTGCTATCCAATATTACATGTTTGAGACACAATGATTAATATGTTATAATAATGTAAATACAGTTGTGTTTGTTGCACTGTTTATGCCCTCTCGAGAGCAAGAAAATAAAATAGGAACAACGACAGAGTCTATCTTGGAAGTGTGTATCTGTATTTTTGAATTATTCTCTCAGTCAGTGATTCGTAAATACTCCTGAATGTGCGTGCAAATTGCAGATGAAGTCAGTATCTTACACTGTGTGTAATTTTTTAAGTCATGGCAAAATAACCATATACGGACACCACTACGTGATAAAAGACTAAAAAAAAGACCCGTGTCTCCCAATTTTTCCCAAAGTCATGCACTTTTTTTTATGGGCCGCCAAAGATTTGGGGCCTCGGTATCATTTTCGTAAAATGTGATCATTTTCTCAGGCTCATATCTTGCAAACCGTTCAGAATTTACTCTCTGAGGCAAAGTTGTAGCTCTTGTCATAAAGAACAAAAATTGCGAAATCAAAATCAAAAATCAAAAAAACTTCACCTTCCAGATCAAAATCGCAAAAAACTTAAAAAAATTCGATTTTTTTTACCTTTTTTCCCGTGTTCAGGTCCATAGGTAGCAAACCGTTCAAAATTCAAGGAAACAATCAACTACAAAAATTTACCTAAGATCTCAATAAACAAATTTCTAGAACATATAAACTTCCTAGAGATGATTCTTAACACTGTTTAGGTAGCACGCAAAAGTGAAAAATTTGCCGAAAATTTTTTAATTTCATTTTTTTTTACCTTTTTCTCCTATTCAGGTCCATAGGTAGCAAAAAATGAAATATGCCTTGCCAGAACCATGTGTTTGTCCAAGGGTTAACACCGTTTAGGTAGCGCTTAGGTATCACGCGATCATGCCCCGACAGCAGCAGCACAGGCAATGCAACTTTGCCTCAGAGAGTAAATCGAAATTCTGAACGGTTTGCAAGATATGAGCCTTAGAAAATGATCACATTTTACGAAAATGATACCGAGGCCCCAAATCTTTGGCGGCCCATAAAAAAGAAGTGCATGACTTTGGCAAAAATTGGGAGACACGGGTTTTTTTTTTAGTCTTTTATCACGTAGTGGTGTCCGTATATGGTTATTTTTTTTCGTGTTGCACTGTGTTATTTTGGCTGATGTACTGCGTTTTAGTTTCATGAATTCAGTTGTCAATGGTTCATCGGACAGAGGATATCAAAAGCGCTTGATCAGTGAAAAACGAATAAACAAAGACTTGGACAGTTAAATGGTTTGTGATGCTGCTTTGGTTTTTGTGTATGTTTCGTATATATTTATGTATGTGTGATACCAAAGTGAGAAACGATTTTGAGGAAACAAACTTTACTGAGAAAATCGGAACGGCGGACCATTTGTGAAATAAGTACAATAAAAAACACAAGTAATTAATCCGCGTTTGGCTTGCATGAACTAGATTTGTATATTGTTTGTGTTCCAACGCATAGTGTAAACTAATGCATAACTGAAACCTTCCGAAAACAAAATCGTGAGAGACAACAAAGAAACGAGAAACAGCAGATTCGCGTTTCATAAAAAAAAAAACAAATAATGCATTCAATGAAAGTAAACGTAAAATGGGTAATTTTAAATCTTTTAATTGTTTGTATTAATTATTTATAAATGTGAATTTATATTGATAAAATTAATTATAATAACTTATAATAACTAATATTCAAATCAAAGAATAATTCGTTTCTAAATATTATTTTATTTGGGAGGAAATACGAATATGTTTTTACGTATCTATATGTAGGTTTGGGGCAAACAGACGAATGCTTCCACGTAAGTATATGGATGTTTGGGATGAAAAAGGCATGTCTCCAAGTAAAAGTATACATGTTTGCCAGTAAACATTTACATTTAAATACCAGTGAGTTTGGGACTTGCAAACATATGAATGTTTGAAGTGTGTTCCAAACATATGCATGGTTCCTGCAGAATATGTTTGGGAGAAAATATTAGAGAGGCCGTTATTTTTAAGCGTGTACTTTAGGGAAGATGATATGTAATTTGTGGTATATTTTATGGACCTTTAGTTACTTATGAATGTTATATATAGTTTCTGGTACATTTTATGTACGTGAATCAATAGCACACAGATCGCCACATTCATTACTTGACGCCATTTTGTATTACCTCTCTATACAATATCGTTTTACGTCTCGCCTACCGCACGCAAGCTGCTGCCGTGCTCCTCGAACGCGGCTTGCTCGGGAAGCCACCGTTTTTTTCTTTCTTGCCCGTACTTTCGAGTCATATGAGTTGGCTTTGTTGCTACATCTGAACTACCGAACCGCTGCGAGCGGGCGTGCTGTGAGCACGCGTTTATGACACTTGGTGTTTTTAAATAGTGTTTTTCACCAATATGACTATAAAGTTCTGAGCCATTGCAATCGAAATATCTTATTTGCACATTTCCTTTAACCAAACATGGGGTTTTCAATACAATAATCAGAAGTTAATTTACTCGAAATATTCAAACGAGAAAATCCTGCTGCAATGTCAATGCAGAATAACCACCTCATATATTACATTGTATTCTTTAGTATTTTGTTTTGTTTTTGACCTTTATGAAATTGTTACAAAGTTTCAGTGCACAGACAGACCTAATAATGTCAAAGAAAAAACAGTTTAGTTATCACAGCGGACACTAACGGCCTTATTCATAAAAAATTGGCTTAGGTTTGTTAAAGGTGTAAGGAGGTAAAGTGCAAACACTGTATTCATAACCCAAAAATTCCTCTCTAAAAAGTTCTCTAAGGTTGTCATTTCTGTTGAACGATTACACCTTCTTTCTTTCCACACAAAAAATAACTTGTTTACATTTCACGCGTGTCGTACAAAAATGTTTATGCGATATAAACACGTGAAATTATTTTGTGTATAATTGCAGTGTTTATAATGTCAGATTATATTGCTAACCCACGAAATAGTTTCGTTTCAATTTTTAACCAAAATTAGCTACTGTTTACTAGTGATGTATATAACAGCAAAACATTGAAGCAACAACCCATTATCCGGTTTTATATTCAACAGCCTAAAAATGAAATCCAATTCGATTTTAATTTAGTTTAAGAAGATAAGAAATATAAATTTTTGCTCTTGCTGAATATTTCTTTCCATTAATGTTTAAAATTTTCCAAAAATTAAGTGACACTTGTAATTCGGTCTATCGATCATTTTTTATCTGTTTTTTACACCACAAGCACTATTAGAATGAAATTCAATTCCAAATATTCATTTTTTTACCGCTCTTGAATTCACTACTTAAAATATTCTTTCCCTTTTAAAATCCTGTATAACTTTTTTTTTCTGATTTGATGACCGCAAACGTAGCAAAATAAATCAATATTTTCACACTGCATATCGAAATTGTCAGTTGCCAATGTTGTGTGCGAATTATGATGTAGCACTTTCTCTATAACTTTCACCGCTGAGCTCTCGTTGACATCGCGCTGTGTAATGCCTCGATGTGAGCGTCGTGACGCTTTTACATGGTATGCTGCGTCCCTTGTTGCGTGTGCTGAGCTTACTGCTTTGCCTGTGCTGCTGCGGTTAAGAATCATTCCTAGGAAGTTCATATGTTCTAGAAAGTTGTTTATTGAGATCTTAGGTACATTTTGTAGTGGATTGTTTCCTTGAATTTTGAACGGTTTGCACAGTATGGACCTGAACAGGGGGAAAAAGGTTAAAAAAAATTGAATTTGTGATTTTGACCGTCAAGATGAAGTTTTTTCGATTTTCTTTATGACAAGAGCTACAACTTTTCCTCAGAGAGTAAATCAAAATTCCGAACGGTTTGCAAGATATGAGCCCGACAAAATGATCACTTTTTTGCAAAAATGTTTCCGAGGCCCCAAATCTTTGGGGGCCCATAAAAAATATTGCATGACTTTGGGCAAAACTGGGAGACACGGGTCTTTTTCTTTTGGTCTTTTATCACGTAGTAGTGCCCGTATATGGTTATATTTTTTCGTGTTGCACTGTGTTATTTAATAAAAGAATTTTATATTTTCCATCAGCACTGTGAGAAAGCATAAAACACGGTTGTCATTCAAGTATGTCATTCAAGTATTGACTAAATCCTAAAGCTTTCAATAACTGAAGAATGTTTTAGAGATAATTTATTGATTTAATTAATAATTTATTGATGCAAGTATACAATTAAAACAAACTTATCAGCAGTATATCGTTACGATAAATTTTAATCGGACATTAAGATAATGGGCCTTAGTGTATGAGCCAAACATTTCACTAACAGAATCAAGACTTAGTTTAAGCTATCAAGTTGGCAGATGCTGCGAAAGAAGAATTAATGAATAGAAGAGTAAATGCAGAACAAAAATTCACTTCACGTCAAACTCATTATAGCGATGTAATGACAGCAGGTTTTGAAGATTATTACCGCATTTCAACTTACGTGCCATATCAGGATTTAATCGTTACACATCTCAAAGATCGTTTCGTCAAATATCGTGGAGTTTTATCGAATTTTTTATCGCTCCAAAATGAAAATCATAGACGTAGAAGCCCGCAAACCATTATTGGAAAAATATGCTACAAATTTGCATAAAGATTCTCCTAAAATATGAATTATTAAGGTACAACTTTGGCGGTGACGAATTTCGGATAGAAATATCAACAATACTAGACCGGGTCGGCCCCCATATAAAAAAATTCCAAGGTCAAGGGCAAATATTAAAGATCACCTCGATAAAATTTCAAAAAAATATATTCCTTTCCGAGCCCGTGAAAATAGCCAAAATCTTTTTTTTTGTCGTAGTTTTTTGTTTGTGGCTCGATCATAACATCCCAGGGGTGGAAGTCGCAAGGCTTTCCACAAATACGGCATGCGGAATGGTTCTTTTGTAATGCATTCCTAAAATAAGGCCTGCGGAATGCATGCATTTTTTCATCAGATATAACCAAGAAGAAGATTTTTACAATTTTGAGAAATTTATTTTCCGATTCTTTTTAACCGTAATTTAGTTGGAAAATTTCAATCATATTTTAAAATTATATTGTATATACAGTGTGATTCAGGAAGTTCCGGACAAATTTCTCCAGCGTATTCCTTGGCTCATTTCATGAAGAAAAGTCCACGAGGACCATGTCCGAAAATGCAAGGGTGCGAAATGGCAGCGGGTTCAAAATTTTCGGATTGGCTGTCGGAGGGTAGTATGGTAACGCTGCTAACTTCTGAGCCAGTGGTCGGATTTTGTTGTTTTTGGGCTTGTTGGAAAGGTCTTTGATGCTGATGTAGAAAGATGTAGAAAAAAGTCAAATCGCCGAGATACAGAGCTTTCGGAATGGAAAAATGGAAATGGAAAAAAAATCACATAACCTCAATTTGCTCACCCAGATGGCAGGTAACTTATGCTTTTTTTCTGCTGAAAGATAGCCATACCTCTTTCCTTTCTAAAATGACCCAAAACGGAGCACAGAGGTCCTACCGTTCCAAAGTTATGACCATTTTACTGAAATGCAAAAATGCAAAAATGTTTGTTTTTGTACTCGAAACTTTTGCTGCAGCAGAGATTGGCGTAAACAAATAAATGTGTGCTGTTATTTCGCTTCCAAAAACAAAAACAAACATTATTGCATTTCACTAAAATGGCTAAGAGGTATGGCTATCTTTCAGCATAAGTTACCTGAGCAAATTGAGGTTATGTGAATTGTTTTTTCAGGAAGGCCTCTTAAAGACCTTTGAACCCGCTGCCATTTCGCACCCTTGCATTTTCGGACATGGTCCGAGTGGACTTTTCTTCATGCAATGAGCCAAGGAACACGCTGTAGAAATTTGTCCGTAACTTCCTGAATCACCCTGTATAATATTTTTCATAGTATTTTAAAAATGTCCTTACATACTTATAAATAAATATGTAGAAGTGGATAATAATTTGGTGATAAAATAAATTATTTTAATTTTATTTTTGTTTAACAAAAAGAAATAAAGAGAAAGTGCCTTCCTCTTTGCATGCCTTCTAAGGCCTTCTTTAGGCAATGGTCAAGGAAGGCCTTGCCTCTCAATCCCACGCAATGTTCAAAGGAAAGGTGGAGGTAATGTGTAGGAAATGCCTTCCGTATTTTAAAGAAGGCCTGTTTGGTCATGATTTCAGGCCTTCCAGGTTATGAGTTCCGCTGCTGGGATACCAGACACCGTTGTATAGGTCTCGATGAGTACTTCATTTGTCCTATAGATGTCGCTGACGTACGACATCTTTTTGTAATGAAGGCCTCATTCCATGCAGTTTCTACTCTAAAATGTAAAAACATTTTTTTTTCTAGGAAACCAAGAACATTTTGCTTTGGAAGTATAGAGTTTTATTCAAAAGCAAAATAGTTACGTATGACAAGATGTATTCGCAGAATTAATACAAATATTTTTTCATGTTGTCTGCATTATTACCGCAAATTGTTGCATACTTCTTGGCGCTAACGAAAAAAAAATTAAATAAAATTGATTGCACACTTTTTAGCGCAAATTATTGCAACCTGGGATAATTTATTTTCACTCTAATTACCACTGAAATCTTGCTTTGGTTTTATTATACATAAAATACAAAAAAGAGTAAAGATAGTCATAGCAAATCTTTGCGCGAATCAAGTTGGGTGTACCGTTGAAGACTTTCTAGTTTTGAAACATTATGGCTCAAACGCTTTTCATCAGTGACTGCAAGCGCTGATTCACTTACAACTCGTACAAAACGTTCAGTGTTTTGCGAATGGCATAGAAAATCTACAACAAGTGCAAAATTATGTTCTGTATATGTTTTTAATATTATAACTTCAATTGTTGACCTTTATAATGTCGTTGTTTGATTATTGGTAACGTTGAATATCTTCATCCGTATGGTATTGTAAACACGGTGGTTCTGTTACTGTGATTTTGTCCCAGTCGATCATATTAATGTAAGAATCACAGTCTAATTTAATAATTCCATGTCTAGGTACATGAAATTCGTGAAATCTGGGTGGAGGTTTATCACTCGCTGCTCGGATTTTAACATATCCTTCACCTCATACTATGGAAATGGTAGGTATTATATTCGATCGTACGGCGTATCACTTCTTGAACGTCTATCGGTAACTGACGGCTCCAGCAGAGGCATTTGAATACGTGACGATTACCATGTATGACATTTTTATAGAAGATTACACTTTGCACTTTATACCTTCGAATATTTATTTGTCGTTTTGATGGTTTTATTATTGAACTCTTATAAATGTTACAGGTCTTGATTTTATCTAGTTTCTCACAAACTACAGTGTTAATGGACAAACAAAAATAGAAAAATATCACAGTTACAATTGTAATACAGCGACTGGGGGATATAATTGGTGTATGCAGATAACTTCAACTACGCGTTTGTTGTTGTTATTTTTAACTTCTATAAACAAATAGCAACAACAACACTCAGGCTGACAAAAGCAAATCGACTAAAACAGTATGTTTGTTGTAGTTGCTGTAATAGAATAACATATTATAATATATATTAAATAATTATTTGATACTTCAATATAATTGTTACTACATAATTTTATGTGGCGATCTCGTCCGACAGGCATTTCTTACAATGGTACCAAGGTAAAAAATGAATTATCCCAGGCAAATATTTAAAAAAAATTTCGATAGCTCTAAAAAGTATGCAATAATTTGCGCTAACAAGTATGCAATCATTTTTATTGAAAAATTTCTCGATTGCTCCAAAAAGCGTGCAATAATAATTGCTCCAAAGATAATGCAAACGACTTGAAAAAAATATTTGTATTAAGGCTGTAAATGTAAGTACATCGTGTCATACGTAACTTTTTAGTTTTTGAATAAAACTGTATAGATACGATACATGCAAAGCAAATTGTTTTTGGTTTTTAAAGGGCTTTAATTCTAAACAAAAAATAAATATTTTACATTTTAGGGGTAGACACTGCATTAAATGAGACCTTCATTACAAAATGATGTTCGACGTCAGCGACATCTATAGGACAAATGTAGTACTCGTTGAGGCCTATACAACGATGTATCGTATGTTACGATCGCGCTACGAACAACACAACTACTACTACAATAAAAAACTACAACAATTGTGGCGGTTTTTCACGGGCTTGGAAAGGAATTTTTTTTTAAATTATCTCGAGGTGACCTTTAATGTTTGCCATCGACTTTGTGGCATTTTTTTGTGCCCCGGTCTAAACAACACTCTCGAAGCTCTTGATGTTTCCAACGCAAATGCATTTCTAAATGTTCACAAAATCTTGCTTTTGATGGCTATACTAGCAGTAACGACATCAACAAATGAACCCTCCAACACTGCGTCGATTAAAAAATTATTTCTACTGCCACAGTATGATAAACCCCTGGTTGTGTTTTGCAAATTTGGCGACCCAGCAAACTTAAATGTGTTTCAAGTTTTGATAAAAAATTGTTTTTTTTTTTTAATTTACTTCATCACTCCTTGCTAAATAACTCGTTCACGGTTTGGTATATTGGTTGGCACCCGAAGATAAAATTATAGATAACAGATCGGTCACCATTGGATACCTTTCTCCTGTCAACGACACAATTATACCTATCAATTCATTTAACAATTCCTGTTAAAATAAAGGGAAAGTATAGAAATTGATTTCAATCAATTCATTGAACTCCCCAATTAAAATTATATATTAAGCCCACTGAGCAGTGAAGTTGGGCAAGTAATAATAATGATTTTTTTGTTGCTTACTTTTTATAGCCTAGTGCCCAATTAGAGATAAATTACAATATTCTTATAAAAAATAGTTGAACAAAATTAAATTAAATAGATAAACTATTGCGTAATGAGAACTTAATCCGTTCTGTATAGAGTTTTTGGAACGAAGTTCCTTATCGGTCGTTGCGGGATGGTGGTTAAATGAACAAAATTAAACAGGTTTTGGTTTAACACTATTATGCTACAACCCAGTATTGTCAACTATATTTTTGTCTGGGTTGCGTCTAGACTAACGGCGTGGATCATAGAAAAAGACATTAACTAGATGTCTCACATATGTTGCGAAATTTCTTGTTTAATGGGAAGTTTTCTAGGTGGAGCCTGTAACCAATACTTAGTATATATTGTAGTTTTGCACCCAGTAACAAGTAAATTTAGAAAAGCCAAAGTGCAAGACTGACAAAAAAATAATGCATTTTATAACAATTCCCTTTATTACCTTTTATTTGAAAAAAATTCTTTTTCTTTAAAATCAACTTTTATTTAAAAAACTTTAATTTTCTAATTTTTGGTTAATATATGAAAAATTCATACTACAAGCTTACAAGTCATGAACATTTTTCTAATTGAAAAATGGTTGGTTTTTGTTGGAAATAATAGAATATTCAGTTCAACACACACTCACAGGCATGACTAGTTTCGAAGTCCGTGACAAAATTAAATTTTCTTAAAGAAGTAGAACATTTTCTTAATAAAAAAGTAAATTTTCTCAGAAAAATTACCTATTCATATTCTTAAAAAAAGAATATTTTCTTTAAAAAATACCTTATCTTAAAGAAGTACCTTTACTTAAAGAAAGTACAGTTTCTTAAAAAAGTACCCTCTCTTAAAAAGACTATATGTTTTTTAAATAAGTACCTTTTCTTAAAAAAATTACCTTTTCGTACAACAAACTGCCTTTTTTTGAAAAACTGCTTTTCTTTATAGAGTATTTTTTTTGTAAAATAAAATAACTTTGCTTGAGATAAGTTCTTACTATTAAAAATTTACCTATTCTCGAAACTAAAGGATAAATTCCAACAATAATTTCCATTTCTTAAAAAAAACTTTTCTTCAAAGAAATACCTTCTTTAAAAAAATACCTTTTCTTACAACAATGCCTTCTCTTAAAAGCACCTTTTCTTAAAACTAAAATAGTACCTTTTCTTTTCTTTCTTTCTTGAGATAAATGGCCTTTCTGAAAATAAGTACATTTTCTTAAAAAAATTAACTTTTTCCTAAAAAGAGTGCCACTTCTTTAAAAAGTTCCTGTTCTTAAAACAAGTACTTCTTTGTAAAAAAATTCATACTTTCATGGCTTTTTCTTACAAAATGTACTTCTCCTCAAAAATAAAAAAATAAATAAATGGTTTCCCATTACATCCCATTAAGGGACCGGGGAAAACTTCTCACAATCACTGAGCTGTGCGCTTTCCAGTTTTCACTCACTGATTGGGACCTACAGTTTTACACCGATTCCTAACGGTATTTTGAGAAGCTTTTTCATGGCTATATACCGCCGAAATAAATTTGAAGGTGGTCCGAGCAGGGTTCGAACCCAGGATCTCATGTACAAGAGCCGAGCACACTAACCATTGCACCACCGACGGCCACTTCTCAAAAATAGTACCTTTTCTTAAAAACCCATTAGCTTTTAATAAAAGAAGTACCTCTCCTAAAAGAATTACTTTTTCGGGAAAATATAATACATATTCTTACAAAAAGGACCTAAAAACATACTCTGTGTAAATTCTTTATATTAACTTCACTTTTCTGTATGCATGCATGCATGCCGAAAATACTTTGGATTGATTTTTAACCTTTTCCCGTGATCCAATCGAGCTGAAACTTCTCACGCAACTAATGGCGACGACAAAAATTAACTGTCCAAATTTAAGGCGGGATTGGCGGTGTACCTCCCATATAAATCACAAATTAAAAATCTATTATTTAAATTTGTGTCTACAGTAATGTGTAAAATAAAAAAACATGTGTCATATACAGGGTGTTTCACCCTATTGGAATATGCTCTTATTTTTGCAAATGGCCGCCAATGTCAAATCTGTTTTGACATTTGTAGACTAGACAGATGTAGAATACAAGTAAACAAGCCATGGAGCGATGCACTCCCCAGAACGCGGAATAATCGTGTCTATTTTTTTGCGTAACAATTCGTCTGTGGTGGTAGCTCAGCGCGAATGCCGTCGCCGATTCCCCGGCCGTCCGACACCGACTGCGCAAAAACACTCCGCCATTTGGCCACAAACCTTGAAGAGTATGGGACCACACGAGACGTTGCCAGGAGTGGCCGGCCTCGGAGTGCCCGTTCCACCGAGAATATCGTCGCTGTTGCAGAGGATGTCGAGCTGTCGCCGGAAACATCGGCCAGACGCCGTGCATCGCAATTAGCCATCAGCCTGTCGTCCCTATGGCGAATTTAGGTCAAAGACCTACGCATGTTCCCATACAAAGTCCAGTTCGTCCGTCAGCTGCAGCCTGTCGACCGCTAAACGCGTGTAACCTACGCCCAAGCCATCCTCAATCTCGTGGGCGAACTGGACGATTTTTCCACCAAAATCATAATGAGCGAAGAGGCTCATTTCCACCACAGCGGGTACGTGAACAAGCAGAACTATCGCTTCTGGGGCACCGAAAATCCACGAGTGATGCACGAGGAGTCATTACATCCGCTCAAAGTGACTGCATGGTGCGCTGTTCACGCTGGAGGAGTCATCGGGCCATTTTTTTCGAGAACGCCGCTGGTTAAACGACAACAGTGGACGGTGCGCGCTATAGGGCCATGTTAACCGAGTTTTTTCTGCCGCAATTCGACGAATTAGGACTGGAGGAAATGTGGTTCCAACAAGACGAAGCAACGGCATACACTGCGCGAGCCACAACCGATATTATGAAGGCGGCGTTCCCGGGTCGCCTCATCTCTCGTTTTGGCGATTTGCACTGACCCGCAAGATCGACCGATTTGACCGTTCCAGACTTTTTTTTGTGGGGTATTTGGAGCCCGAGACCCTGGAAGCCCTCAAGGTCAACATTCGACACGAGTGCAAAAATCTGTCGCCCGAAATTCTCGCCGAAGTGATGAAAACTGCCATCAAACGAGCCCGTATGGTAATCGATTGTGACGGCGCCTATTTAACCGATATCATCTTCTCAACTTAACCAATAAAATTCTAAAGGTTCAAATAAACATAATCAAACAACAGAATCGAAGTTTTTCATTTAGAAAAAAAATGAGAGCCAAGCAACATCGGATGACTTCTTTTGAAACACCTTGTATAAAGACATTATAGTTAAAAACTGTGTTTTTTACGGGTTGGTAATTTTTAAAAATACATTCTATAAAAAAAATCTTAAATTTTCTTATCATTTTACAAAAGGTATATTTTCTTAAAGATCCATTTAAATTATTGTATTTTCCAACAGGCGCCTTAGGTGTGTCGGAACTAAGTAGTACATAATATATAGCGAAAGGAACTTCGTTCCAACCGGATGTCCCCTGACACTTAATTAATTGTTATATAATTAATTAATATAATTGGTTTTGATATTAATTGTTATGAAGTTACCGATGAAAAGACACGAAACGATCAATAAAATGAAATTTGCTTGTATTTGTGTTGTGAACTTTTTGGGATAATGCTGGAAGTTCTTTGTTGCTTGTTGGGAACTCGAAATACTACAGTGGAATATTTCGATAGAGAAACAAACATTTTTTTTTAAACATTCATGGGGAAAATTAATTATATGACAATTATAATGTATATTATGATTTGAATTACCTCTACAAATGAAAACTCAAAAAAATTTAAATATCATTGGCAATGCTACTTATTTTCAAAGCATTTCCTTCAAATCTGCAAGTTTTGGTTTTCAAATATTTTATACAGTACAGGTTTATGAATTTGAAAGTTCTCTGAGGCAATACCTATCAAAGCCAAGAACCTCAATATATAAAATACTTTCAAAACAGAATTGCCAGCAGTCAAACAAATTCAAAATATTTAAAAGCATTTCACTACAATTGGCATCCGGTTCCACAACCTGCATTTGCATTGCCTGAGCATATGCAAATTCAACATTTTTTACAATGGAAATTATTTTGGATTTGCATTACAAAACGTAATGCAAATAAAATCCCGTAAAAATTTTAAGAAACCCATGTATGTTTTTGAACCAGTTTTGGTTTCAACCAAATTTGAAATCTTCAGAAACGCTGAAACACTCTTATTTGTTTTATTTGATTACAAAATTAAATTTCTTTGCAAATACTTCAAAAATTCGTAAAAGCACTGTACAAACTATCTATCAACAAAGTTATTCCAATTACAAAAATGGTAAAAGTAGCACAAACTTTGTACAGTTGTCGTCTCATTATTATTCCTTAGAACTTCTCTTTACTTGAATGGGTTTTACAATACGAGATAACAAACTATGACCAAATATCTAGATTTATTGGCAGAGCGTTTTTTTTTCTTGGCAAAAGTTATTAATTGTGTATAAACTTATACATAGAAGTTTCGGCACATAAAGTTAGAGTTGAATATAGAGTTTTGCTTGATTTTTAAATGTCAAGATTGTGGCATTGAAATGATACTTTGCAAGTTAAGGCATGACTGTCGGCATTAACTTTCCTTATGTATTGAAAATCGTACCGGAAAACATATCGACTGCTTGGCAAGAGGTTTTTAAGGATATACTTAATATTTGTAACACAACACCAACACAATAAAGTTTATTGAACAAATTTGAAACTGAACAAGATGGGAAATCGTAAAGATTTTGATCGAACGTTGTACTGCCTTATTACCGAGTAAGGAAATGAATTAAGTTTTGACATTAAATTAAGACAAGTACACAGCAAATCATCCGAAACTAAACACATGCTCCAAAAGTAGAACAATCCCCTATTTATTTTAAAATCAAAGACGTCAAATCATAAAAATCCAATAACACTATGGAGTCATGGTTATTTAAAGAACGAACATATTTGATAACACAAATCATGGAAAATACAATTTTTGACTTTAATTAAATCCAAAACCGCAATATATTTTCGGGTGTGTCACATTATCTGCAAAATAAAAATACCCAAATCAAAAAAGTAATTATTTCTGATGTTGTTAATTTTGTGTTTGTTTCCGAGTCAGTTCATTTTATACTTTTATTTATTTTCCATTTTTTGTACAAAAATGTAAATAATTTATTTCCTAATATTGGGGATTTTGACTTTGGGGATTATGTGGCACTCCCTATATGTTCTAGCGACAGGAAGAATAGCAACCCATAATTATGAACAAAAATCCAAAGGAATCAAGTGGAATCACTTTTGATAGGAGTTCTGGCTTTAGCCATTTATATTCTACAAATTTTTGACATTTTGGCAGCAATCTTCAACAAAATATACACTTTACTTATATCCGATATTAAATTTGGAATGTTTAACAACGATTCTATTTCACCACAAAATATTTTAAATTTTTTTCACAAACACACTGTTTACGATTTGGAAATTTAAGTTCAAAAAATAGTTTATTAAAATTAGAACACATATTTTAAGAATTTAAACAATCACTCCTTTTTATATTAATTATTACATTCTTATTTGTATTTAAAACAGTTTAACACTTTTCACACATTTTTAAAAATAACTGCTCTCACCATAACCGTTTCACTTGATTTTAAGAATTCTTCAAAACCGATTAACACGAACTCCTTAAAATGACAAACAAAAGCAAAAACGAAACGAAATATACAGGGAAGTGGAATTAGACCAACCTTAGAACAATTGAAGCCCCTGGTGGAAGCAGGTGTTAACTCACTTTATTTCAAAAACAAAATATTCCTTCTTTTAATGTTTCCATGGGATCTGATTTTGTTTTAGATAAGAAAAAAAGTCAGCATCTGATATTTAAATTATTAAAATTAAATTTAAAATTTTTTTTGAACTTCTCTTTACATTATTTTCCAATCAGATGCCATTCAAACTTACAATTTTCTAAATGTATTCAAGTTCAAAACATTTTTAAATAATATAAATCCTATTTATTAGCTTTATATTTATATTTATGTATATTATTTAAAAAGGTCTTGAGCTTGAATAAATTTAGAAAATTGTAAGTTTAGAAAACAGACCGAGTAAAAACTCCCGCAAGGGTAATGATGAAATGCCATTCAATCATTAAAATAAGGAAAATATTGTTTTTGAAATAAAGTGAGTTAACACCTTCTTCCATCAGGGGCTTCAATTGTTAGGTATCACATCGAAAATTAAAAAAATAAATAAATTTCGTAACTCTGACAATTTATCAACATTTACTAATGACACCAAGGGATATACAAAATAATTATCAACTTCAAATCATACCATATCTCAAGTTAGGTACGTCTCCATTGCTTCCAAAGAGTAAACACTTTAATTGTTTAAATATTCTATTGAAAGTTCCGAATTCAATTTTTTTCAAAAATCAACCGTTTACTTATTAGAAACACAAAAAACCACAAAAGATACCAACTAAATATTCGGGTGCTCTACTCTATGTCCTATTGAAATTTAAAAAATATAAATTTGATTTTGCAAAATATCTATTGAAATTTTAAAATTTTATTTGAAATTTCAAATAAATCAATTGGAATTTAAAAATGACATTTGAAATTTCAAATAAATCAATTGGAATTTTAAAAAACATTTATTGATATTTAAAAAACATGAATTGAAATTTAAAAAACATCAATTGAAATTTAAAAAACATCAATTGAAATTTAAAAATCATCAACTAAAATATAATAATTCAATAAATTCAAATAAATCAACTGGAATTTTAAAAACTATTAATTGATATTTAAAAAACATGAATTGAAATTTAAAAAACATCAATTGAAATTTAAAAAACATCAATTGAAATTTAAAATTCATCAACTAAAAATAATAAGAAATTTAAAACATGTCAATTAAAATTTCAAACACATTAATTGAAATTTGAAAGGCATCAATTTTAATTTAAAAGACTTCATTCAATTGAAATTTAAAATTCGTCGCTTGAAATTCAAAAATTTTTAACCGATTTTATGTATTAAATTTTAAGTTTCAATTGATGTCTTTTAAATCCAAGTTGGTGCCTTTTAAATATCAATGTTCCAATTTTCAAACATAATTTTTAAATTTTAATTGATTTTTTTCAAATTTCAATCGGAAATGGTGTAGTACACCAAAGTTCTCCACGGGATTCCAAGGTACACATAACTTCAAAATTAGAGTAAATCTTATTACCGTTTTTGTTATAATTTTGGTTTTTCCAAATCTAATCCGCCTTTCAAGAGCCTGTTTCATTAACATTTTTTTAGCAATATCCTTAAATTTAAAACACAATCCTTTTGAAATATTATCATTACTGTTTTTGCAGAAACCTTAAACTTCAGATATACATGTATATAATCGTTTTCAAATATAATCTACATTTCAAGAGCGAAGTTCAACTCATTCCGTTCTTCAGAAAAATCCTGGAATTTAAATTTAAAGGGAAGTCCAAATCATTAAGATCTTCAGAAAAATCCTGGAATTTAAAACAAAATCGTTTTTAAGTAAGACCCACATTTCAAGAGCGTAGTATGATTCATTAATGTTTTAGGTAAAATCCTTAAACTTGGAATTTAATATTATATAATTCTTTTAGAATACTATCCACTTTTAGAGCGAAGTCTGAAACGTGATTTTTTTCAGTAAAATCCTTAAATTCAAAACACAATTGTTTATAAACAATATCAAATATAATCCACATTTCCAGAGGAGAAAAGTCTGATTCATTATTTGGATCAGCCAATGCAAATGCAGATTCCGGTATCGGATGCCAATTGCAATTATATATGGAAATGCTTTTAATTACTTTGAAATTGTGTAACTGCTGGCAATTCTGGTTTGAAAGAATTTTATATGTAGAGGTTTGTGGCTTCGATAAGTGTTGCCTCATAGTCCTTTCCAATTCATAAACCTGTGCTGTATAAAATATTTGAAAATCAAAACTGTCAGATATGAAGGAAATGCTTTAAAAATAACTACAGTTGCCATTGATATTTAAATTTGTTTGAATTTGCTTTTGTAGACGAAATTCCCATTAGAAAACAAATTATAATTGTCATATAAACAATACAAACAATATCAAATATAATCCACATTTCCAGAGGAGAAAAGTCTGATTCATTATTTGGATCAGTCATTTTATTCATTTTAATTTACGATACTTTATCTAATCATAGTGCCAAAGAATTACCATTGTTCGCAATGTCAATTGAAACATTTTAATTTGAAATTGCTCAGCCAATGCAAATGCAGATTCCGGTATCGGATGCCAATTGCAATTATATATGGAAATGCTTTTAATTACTTTGAAATTGTGTACCTGCTGGCAATTCTGGTTTGAAAGAATTTTATATGTAGAGGTTTGTGGCTTCGATAAGTGTTGCCTCATAGTCCTTTCCAATTCATAAACCTGTACTGTATAAAATATTTGAAAATCAAAACTGTCAGATATGAAGGAAATGCTTTAAAAATAACTACAGTTGCCATTGATATTTAAATTTTTTTTGAATTTGCATTTGTGGACGAAATTCCCATTAGAAAACAAATTATAATTGTCATATAATTCATTTGCCACATGAATGGGTTAATTTTAAAACATGATCAAGTTATTCTGGAAATATTGAAAAATTTAATGCGCAGGTGAGAAGACTCATTATCTTCGAAACGATCATCCGGCAATGTGTGTTCAAATCCCAGTTACTAGTATTTAATTTTTTCACTAGTTGCAGAAAATCCTCATCTGTTAACTCGTAGAAAAACTACAAATCTCTTAATAAAAACAAATGCAAATCGACACATAAAAAATTAAAACATAATCGTTTTTAATTAAAATTCGAGCGAAGTCAAATTCATCAATGTTTTCAGTAAAATCCTTAAATTTTAAACATAAATATTCTATAACCTTTTTTAAAAATTTTCCACATTTCAAGAGTGAAATCTTATTCATTATTAGTTTCAGTCAAATTCTTAAATTTAAAACATAATATTCTATAATCCTTTTCAAACATAACCGATATTTCTACAGCAAAGTCTGATTCATTATTTGTTTCAGGAAATCCTTAAATTTGAAAAGAAATAGTATATAATCTTCTTTCAAATATAATCCACATTTGAAGAGTGAAATCTAACTCAATGATTTGTTTAAGTAAAATTCTTAAATTTAAGACATAATCCTTCTTATATATTTTCTAACTTTTTAAATAATAAACATAATCTTTTTTAAATATAATCCACATTTCAAGAGCGATATCTGTTTCATTCATGTTTTCAGTAAAATCTTTAAATTTTAAACATAAGATTCTATAATCCATTTCAAATATAATCCACATTTATAGAGCATAATCTTATTCATTATTTGTGTCAGTAAAATCGTTAAATTTAAAACGTATTAGTATAGTACATGAGATTCTGGGTTCCATCCCTGCTAATTTCTTTCGGCGGTGGTCACCTCGCATACTGACGGCGACACTATTCAGTATTTGGCCATGAAAAAGCTTCTCAAAAATACCGTTCAGAATCGGTGTAAAACTTTAGGTCCCAATCAGTGAGTATAAAACATGAAAGCGCTCAGCTCACTGGTTGGGAGAAGCTCTTCCCAATTCCTCCATGGGATGTAATAGGAAACCATTAATATAAATAATAGTATATAATCTCCTTCCAAATATAATCCACTTTTTTAGAGTGAAATCTAACTCATTTTATGTTTTAGTAGAATTCATAAATTTAAAATATAACCCTTTTTGAAATAATTAGCATAACTCTTTTCAAATATAAACCAAACTTCAAGACCGTAGTCTGATTCATTAAGTGTTTTCATAAAATCATTTAATGGTAAACATGATTAGTATTGTTCCGCTTTGTTTAATCTAACACTAAACTGTCAAAAGTGGTTAATTTTTTCAGTAAAATTCTTAAATTTAAAACATAATCGTTTTTAAATCAGATCCCCATTGCAAGAGCGATGTTGGATTCATTATTATTTTTAGTAGGTGCAGTGTTATAAGGCCATAGGCAATAAAGCCATATGACCTTATTTCATTGAGAAATTGGGCCATATGGCTTTATTTCCACAGACGAAGTGAAATAAATCCAATATGACATTATTGAACCTTTGATATTTTTTTGCGTAACATTTATCTAGTGTATTTGGTTTCGTTTATTTGTGTAAAAAATTTTATTCATTTTTATTTAAAAAAAAACTAATTGAAATATTTATAATATAATTAGCAATATATAGGTGTGTCATCCGTGACAATGGCACGACAAATTCGTCACAATATTTGGAGTTCTTTTTTCTTAGCCCTTTCTTTTCATTGTTGGTGGACATGTATTTGACAGAACGAAAGAAGAAAAGAATTGAATCAGCGGTTCCTGTAGTGGAGGAGCGTAGATGCGTACACTCTTCATTCTCTCTCTCTCTCTCTGGATCTGTTTCTTCACAAGTCGCTAAACAAAGTGCATAAGAGCTAAAAATGCTTCAACATATTGAAAAACGGCGATCAACATGCAAAACGCTACGTACATCTGTAGCAAACCTTTTCAATACTTGACCATGACAACTCAGTCTTTTGGCATTATGTAACTATAAAAATTGATTGAGTTTTACACTGTAATGGCGTTGTTTTCACATTGGCTGCTAAACAAATATGGTGATATTACACTATTTATATGGAAATAAAGCCATATTGCCTTATTTCTCATTGTGATTAAAAGTAAAGTCATATGGCTTTATTCCTTATGGCCTTATAACACTGCACCTTTTCAATAATATCATTAAATTAGAAATATAATAGTATAGAAAGCTTTTTAGATATAATCCACATTTTAAGAGCGAAGTCCGATTCATTAATGTTTTCCGTAAAATCTATTAATGGTAAACATAAACACTATTGTTAATCTACTTAATTTAATCCACTTTGTGTAATCTAACAATATGTTGTCAACAGTAGTCCTAATAGTTCTGTTTGGTTAGTTTCAATAAATGTTAATACCTTTGCATACTTTTCGGCTGTAACGAATACAGCGAGTATAACGAATTCACCACACAAATGCTGTTCGAGAGAAAACTTCAATATTTCAATACAAGTGACGGGAGATTGTAAAAAGAATAGCAAACAATAGATAGTGCATTCGGTTGTTAAAACAAATCACCAGAGGCTAAAGTCTGTTGCAGTATATCGACATCGTATTCGGATACGATGAAAAAACAATTAAAAATGTTTTGAATGTTTTTATTGAAATTCTAATAATTTGAAACTGTTAAGAGCTGTAACTAAAGAGTATAATTTTAGTTACCATAATATATTAGGAACTCCGTTTTATTAACCATAAACTAAACATCGCTATAATTTGACAATTCGTATATTGTGTACATAATAATATATTGAATAATGGTATATTGATTATATATGTACATGAGTTCTATGTACTGGGAAAGAGTCGACGAATTATCCTTAAACACTCTGTGCTTCAAAATCTATAAAATCTCATACAACGCAACATGGATATTTGAATATATTAAACCCCCAAATATTCCAAATGCTTAATAGACCGTTAGACCCCGAGTTTATGTAACAAAAAATTGCTGCTGACTCCTTGCGTTGTTGTCACTTTTTACGGGGATTTTAAAATTTTGAATTTAATCAGTTGAATTTTTAACATTTAACTATCCAATGGAAAATTGGCAACGTGATTTTTTAATAAATAACTCAAATTTTTAGTTTTGAATTTGATTGGTATGACCGGTTACGTCAATTTACATGCTAATGTATGAGAAATTAAACCTACAAGCTGTAATCGTTGTCCAACTTTTCCAGCCTGTTCTGCAATATTGTTTTCTTAAAGCCACTTGCAGTTCAGACTACACATTTAGAGGTAGATTCTATACAGAGTAATATTAGAATTTGTTTTTGTAAATTGTTCAAGAAATTTCAAGTTTGTGTAATTTTTCTGTAAACAGAGAATATAAAGTTTAGAGTAAAATCGATGTTCCAAAATACAAACTCATTTTAAGTTTTCAAAATAAAATCAATTTTTCGAAATAGTCATAGATTTTGTATTCTAAATCCAATTTAAATTTAAATCCCCTCGCGAGATTAAAAATTCTGCTACTATTTATATAAAATTAATCGGAACCAGGCTTTTGACCACAAACAAGTTTTACGAAGGTCCATTGAACATTTTTAAATAGATGATAGAATAGATAATAAAATTTATTCGAACTAGAGGTCAATGGTGATTTTTATTAATTTTGGATATTAATGTATTTATTAATTATTTAATAATATTTTTTAATTTTTCTATAGCATTTGTTTCCTGACGATGCTACCCAATGGTGGGGCGAAATATTGAAAATAAAAAAGGAAATGTTGAACTCAAGCTCGAAAATTTTTAAATATTTACTCAAGATGACGATGCTACCCAATGGTGGAGCGAAATATTGAAAATAAAAAAGGAAATGTTGAAGTCAAGCTCGAAAAATTTTAAATATTTACTGGTAAAACGAAGGTCGAATGAATAAATACATAACGCAGAAATATATATAGCACTTAATTGAAATGACCAGTAACATTCGTACTCAAAAAATATAATATAAATTACCATGTTTTTTTTTACCACATTTTTATTGTGAAACAAAGTAAACTTGTAGTTGTTGTATATTGTATACAAATTGCCAGATTTAATTCCGTGTAGGCCTAATTAATAGTTATAATTCGTTATAATTAAGAGAAATAATTAAAATAACTCATACCCCAGAATGGCATATGTAATATCATATTATGGTTTCGAAAGCGTATAAGTTATAATTAATTGAAATTATTTAAATAAATCATAGTCCATGAATACAAAATTAATATGTAGCAATTTATAGATGGTATTTCTCGTCAATATTTAAGTTTTCGCCATGCCCATAACGATGGGATGTATATCAAAAACGGTAAAGCATAAAATGACTCTAAAGGTATTCTTGTCTGTCTTTGGACTACATTCTGCATTGGGACTCTCAAGACGATTTAGCCTTGTTCGTTAGCCCGTCTACATACAGAGAAGGGATTCGTTGTCATAACTATATTTACAGCCAACTAAAATTTGGCGGTTCCGTGGACTCTGACATTATTCAGTTGTTATTACCAATAATTATGTTCCGTATCACCAAATTTTGTTCATATCAATTGATTTGGTTGCAAGAACTGAAATATTTTGTTGAAGCCACAGCAACAATAAATAAATGTGATCTATCAATCGAGTTTTAGTTGTAGCAATCAAATTATCCTGTAGTGGTGAATATTCTATTAGTTAGATGAACGAAAAATGTAAAAACTTATTCGGTTGTACCAAATAATATATTGGTATGCTCGACTAATTATGAACTTGAATTTAACCATTTGGTGATGCCAATAAAATATTTATTATTTTTGAGATTGGACGCACCGTTTCTGAGATATAGTATTTTTTTTTATTTCAGCGATTTTCTTACTTTGACGATTTTTTTGAAAAAAAAAACTATTTCATGCGAATTGGAACACTTTGTTAAAAACCCTTAGGAATCCGTAAAAAATCGTTATTTTTTCGACTGAACGCTTCGTTTTCCAGATACACACAGTTTTTCTAAATTTTTCTAATTTTCGACCAAAAATGGGGATGGGTTACCCTGGGTATCATATGCATGTTTAAGTTAATTTGTGACATCCAGAATAATAGTCCTCCATCCAAGTGTCCACAATTGTTTGCATGTGTTTGTGAAGGTGTCAAGAGTGGCTTCATATTCAACGATTATGTTTAAACGTCTCACTTCACCACAATTTATTATAATATGTATTCTTCGTCGACTGATATCTATACACTTTATTGTTTGTTCATCACTTTCTGTTTAAAATATTCGTTTTTCTGTAAAGTCCTCGTGTAACATTCCAATATACGTAGTTTCTCTTTAACAACAAAGCCTATTGTGAAAAATCGAATACATATCTTTGAAACAAGTGTTTTTGTAACAGCAACTAAATTATGATCACACTGACTAATATTTGAACACGAATTTTAATATTGTACTTTTTATTAATTGTATCTTCCATTTCAGATGAATTAGGTTTTTGAAATACTCAAATTGGTTAATACAACTAAAATTCGGTAGTAGCAACTTGTATGTAGTAAGACCTATTTTTAATCTATCAATAACATCGACAAATAATTCTGATGTTTGACAGTTACGAATTCTGATCAAAATATAGACTTCAGCACGGAATTTCCAATGCCTGAATTGATTTCCAACTAATCTTTTCCCTGTGTGTAACCAGCTTCCTAGTGGGCTAGTTGCCTGGCTGCCGCAAATCTTTAGTGAACACAATGAGATGTTGCCAGTGACTTTTTTCCCGATATGGAGCCGTGGCTTCTAGTAGCTCTTAAACAAATCGACAAGTTTTGTACAAAATTTTGATTTTCCAAAATGTTTATCTGCTATACATGTATGACTGCACCTATATTACATTCTGCAAATGTTTACTCAACAAGCAAAAAATTGGTAAAGCCGCCAACCTAATCTGGTACCGCGCATATGAAATGCTGACCGCTGAAATCGAAATTATTGCTCCCGCAAACCACTAGCTGCCTTAATAATATTAAGTAGTCAGCTAAATTTTGTAAAACGAATTTTTGTTATTAAAATCAGGCGATTATGTGACACCCCTTCTGGTGCCTGCCATTGAAAGTTGAAGGACCGCTCCGCAAATTACAAATGATCTTAGTGAATTTTGGGACTGGACAATGTTTTATCACACGTCACCGTATAGTAGAAAATAGACAATTTTATTTTCGTACCTTCCACACAAATATTGGACGGCTCTGGTCCGCGCGTTCGTCACTAGTGTTAAATTTGTTCAATTCTGAAAACACAACAGATCCTTGTTAACTTTCAAATTAGACAATACTTTGTCTATTGAAACTCTACTGTTGAATATGGTATGTGGTCATTCAGGTAACTGAGGGCTTTTTCTGAACAGGAAAGTGCTTCTTCATTTTCTAAATGGGCATAAAATGTGAATAGTCCATTAAAGTGGAATTCAGACCCACTGGTTAACTCAGGGTGTGGGTGTTTTAAGTTCAGCTCATCCACCAGAAATTGCTTTGCTGGTTGCATTTACGTAATTTATAATCCAGATCCCAGCAAAAAACGAAAACATCTTACAAGGTTAATTTTTAGACTTCTTAGTTCGATATTTCAATAATTTCTGATGATCATACCCAGTTATTAGGTGACAATGCAACTTCTTTCCCCTGTCTTGATGGCGTCTTCACTATGCGGTAATTGTTTTTGGTGTTTATATGGAACAACTTTATTAGCTTCCAAAAAGGAAAAGATTTGTCAAATTATCAGATTCAAAACCATTCGAATTCGGTGTAAAAGGGTCGAAGCTCTTGGGCCTAAATCGGCTCATAGCTCAGTAACAGCGACAATATCTTTGCTATCTTTCTATGTATTGTAATGGGGAAATATGAAACATGGGCCTAAATCGGCTCATAGCTCAGTAACAGCGACAATACCTTCGCTATCTTTCTATGTATTGTAATGGGGAAATATGAAACATGGTATCGCCGATATATGATACATATATTCAAGAAATACCAACAACTATGATTAATTAATTTGAATTTCGAAAATATGAACAAGTTTATGGTATTGATTGCGGCATTAAAAATTTAATATATTATGACTTTTTAAGACGTCGCAAGCGTATGATTGATAATAATAATATTAATTTTTGAATGAAATATTATCACTCGTACTACATAGACACAATGTTAAGAAATATAAAAAAAAAAATATATAAATGGTTTCTCTTTACAATCCATGAAGGAATTGTGAAGGGCTTCTCACAACCAGAGAGCTGTGCGCTTTTTAGTTTCATACTCGCGGATTCGGACCTACAGTTTTTCCACCGATTACGAACAGTATTTTGGGAAGCTTTTTCATGGCTACATACTTGATAGTGTCGCCGTCACTATACGAGGTGACCGCCGACGAAAGTAATTTAATGTAGTCAGAGCAAAGATCGAACCCAGGATAGCATGTACAAGCGGCGCGCACACTAATCATTCTTATTTCAAAAACTAACCGGAGAAAACATGATCTATTAGCCTAAAGGAAAAGTAATTTAATGTAGTCAGAGCAAAGATCGAACCCAGGATAGCATGTACAAGCGGCGCGCACACTAATCATTCTTATTTCAAAAACTAACCGGAGAAAACATGATCTATTAGCCTAAAGGAAAAGTAATTTAATGTAGTCAGAGCAGAGATCGAACCCAGGATAGCATGTACAAGCGGCGCGCACACTAATCATTCTTATTTCAAAAACTAACCGGAGAAAACATGATCTATTAGCCTAAAGGAAAAGTAATTTAATGTAGTCAGAGCAAAGATCGAACCCAGGATAGCATGTACAAGCGGCGCGCACACTAATCATTCTTATTTCAAAAACTAACCGGAGAAAACATGATCTATTAGCCTAAAGGAAAAGTAATTTAATGTAGTCAGAGCAGAGATCGATCCCAGGATAGCATGTACAAGCGGCGCGCACACTAATCATTCTTATTTCAAAAACTAACCGGAGAAAACATGATCTATTAGCCTAAAGGAAAAGTAATTTAATGTAGTCAGAGCAGAGATCGAACCCAGGATAGCATGTACAAGCGGCGCGCACACTAATCATTCTTATTTCAAAAACTAACCGGAGAAAACATGATCTCTTAGCCTAAAGGAAATTACAACTTTAAAAATAACGAGGATCTAAGACAACTAAATTAGAAACATTTCTGTTTACATAATATGAAACGAGAGGGGGAACTTCACCCTACCCCGGACCTGAACGGCCTTTTGAGTAGCCTTTTGATGGCTAATTACTCAATATTGTCGCCGCCACAATGCGAGGTGAACATCTTCGTAAGAAACGCAAAGTGGTGAAAGCTGGAATCGACTCCACGTTGTCATGTACAAGAGTCTCGTACACTAACTAATGTTACACATATTCTATGCAAATTATTTTTTCCACAATCCATATAAGTTGCAGCCCCTGGTGGAAGAAGGTTTTAACTCACTTTTTCGCAAACATTATTTTCCTTCTTTTAATGTTTCCATGGTATGTGATTTTGTTTTAGATAAGAAAAAAGTCAAGATCTGATATTTAAATTATTAAAATTAAATTTAAAATTTTTTTTTTATTTTTAATCAGATACACATGGAAACATTAAAAGAAATACAATATTGGTTATGAAAAAAGTGAGTTAACACCTTCTTCCACCAGTGGCTTCTATTGTTTTAAGTAAAATTCCTTTATACGGCGACGTAGGCGTATGATTTATGATTAATATTACTTATACGCATCACCACATACGCGCAGGTTGTCAATGATGTTGTAAATTTTGCATATTGCATAGGCGTATGAGTACTAATAAATGCAATTAAAAATACCAATTAAAATACTCTTTAAAATTTTCCAGTTTGAACATAAAACCCACATGAGTGGTTTTCATAAACATCTCGAAACTGGCACAACTATTTCAACTTTTTCAAATGTCTCATATGCATTTGACGACTAGCGTATTGATCATGATGCAAAGATAGACTAGAGACGCCAATTCTCTCATTAAATTTATGACATTTGGTGTGGTTCCAGGTGAAGGTACGATGTTGAATTGCATTGCTTTAATAATACCAGATGTAGGCATTAGTACAAAACATCCAACAAGTTAACAACAACGGCATATGGTGTGTTGAAATAGTTGTCTTAAATACAACACAAATATATACAATCAATAAAAGATTATAAAAATATGGCAGAATACATTTAAATTTCATAGTTCTCCACCAAATCAACATGAAGAATTTAATTCAACAGCTGTTGAAACTCCACCTGAAGTCAGCCAATTTGTGTCGAACTTGTATCATTGCGTCGAACTGTCGACGAAGGGTGTGAAATGATACGTTAGCTGAACGAAATGGTGCCCCTTGTCTATGTTGGCTCTATGGTATTGATATACTACTACCAATGTATCTGTGGTCACAAACAATAACAGCCTAAATCGAGTTAGGACAAAATTGAAAAAAAAAATTTGAGAAGTCACCGTGCTCAAATAAGCAACTCTTTTTTGTTAAGAAGTAAGTAAAACAATTCGTTTCCTTGTTATCTGTAACAAAGTTATCACAAAAACTCCGACTCCTGATATCCAGTAATGATATTAAACATTAAACTGCTCTCCCTGAAAAATTTTAGAATCGACTTAGGCTGTTATTGTTTGTGACCACAGATATATATTTATATATATACATATATCATATTTATATATATTATACGTTTCGAAATCGATAAGCACCTGATGTTTATTACGCCAAGGAAGTGGTGCCATGTCATTCCTTGTTATTATTATTATTAATTGCAATAAATATTACAACTCATACCTAATCGAAACAATATACAAAAGAGGTATTTGGTTGTGTGCATATCGAAAATGACAAGGTGGTGTTGTTGTTGCATATGCTGTGGCAATTGTGTTATGTAATTCCTTTATAAGATTTCGTAAGCGTATGAGTTATAATTAATTAATATCATAAATATCACTCATACGCATAGTCATCGATTCGAAGTTGGGTGTTATGAAACAGACGCTAGCTGGGGTCCAATGTCATTACATTTTATGGCATTGTAGGCGTATGAGTGTTAATTAATAGAAATAATTATTATCACTTATAACACCCATATATTAATGAAGTATAATATCCTTGATATCGTTAATACATGAAGCATATATTATTTTCAGATTGTATATCGGAAGTCCAGAAAATACAACGGCATTGTCGAAAGCTATTGTATATAGTATATGTAAGTTATCGAGTGACATTTGATTGAATTTCCTTGGAATCGAGCATATTCATTATGCATTCATTGCAATCATTCGTTATTTCCATATTTATGCATATGTGTGGATCTGAATATAAATAAGGTATTTTTTCTGGCATTTTCTTTTGGCCCCAGGACATAACACAATCCTCAGGCATTTGTCGTTTATTATAATCATTTGGATATCTCTGCTCTAGGATGCTGTTTGGATATGTGTGTGTTATTAAATATCGCATGTGGCATTATCTTGATTATTTGGTTTATTAAATGTTGTATCACATTCACATTCGTTTCGAGGTGTTTGGAAATGTCATGATGATGACTGTCTTTTTTATTCTTCGCTTTGTTCGAAACGTTCAAAATGTGCCGGAATAATTTATCATTTTGATGCTGAAAGCGGTGGCTAAAATCCAATTGTGGATTTTAGGCATGTGTACGTAAATACATATATGTATGTATGTATGTTTGTGTGTGTGTGTGTAAAACATAAAAATAAATTCAACAATCAAATAGTCGTAATATTAACCATTTTTTATTTCATATTCTTTAGATTGCTTTCATTTCAAAATTAGATTGGAGACCATAGATACGTTGGGTTCGTTATCTTTTTATTATTATATTTAAGGATTCAAGCATTTGCTGTTGCTGTTGCTGTTGCTGTTGCCTTTAGAGCACATGTATTCATTTATTTGTCTTGTTTCAAAGCTTAATGTGCCATTTTTATTAGATTTTCATTTCACATTATACCCGCTTGTCTCGCACTCCACAATAATACTTGGGTTTCACTTGTATGCCAGATATTTTTGCTTTGAATTCTTGTTTATCTTCTTTTTTTGTTTTTTTGTTTTTTGTTCCCTTGATGGTTTCATATGATTTTAATGTATTTTGTAGTCGTTTGTTGGGTAAAATGATTTCATTTATATTTTGCTTGTTTGCTTTTATGCTGCGGAAAGCACTTAACATCCTTACACACATTTGATTTCACTGTCTCACATACATAATGACACGCATACGCTCACACATTGAAGCCAAAAAGGATTCAATTCTTAAAAGCACTTGGCTCTCTTAAAACACATGAACATCTAGCCAGCCACCACGATAACAAAATCAAAGATACGGAAAGTGAAAGCGTTAGTGAAAGCGGTGACAAAAACGAATCAGAGTGTGAATGCGAATGCCAACACTAACACGTTTGTATAGGTTTATTTAACTCTAGCTGAGTCGTATGTATATATTTATTTACCCTTTTCGTGGTTAAAAGTGACACCCGACGCTTCGCATGCCTCGAGTCGCAAACCGATACCGAGCCACACCAATAATAATATTGAATGCTTGTGCCAGTAATATGATAATTTTTCTCAAAGGATCATTCTTTGGCACACAAATCCTTTTGCTTTTAACCCACTAACTCGCTTTGTGCGCACTTCACTTATTGCACTGGGGTGTAGAGGATTCTTGAAAACTCTCGTTTTTCACCCAATTCAAGTGCCAACAATTTATTTTTTGAAATATCATATGACATTTTAATATTGTATTTCTCTTTATGTCACTGCTCACAAAACTTTTTAAATTTTTTGAATATTATATTAGATATTCCTTCTAGGCTGCTTGAAATTTGTTGTGGCTAACGCGCGTCTTGGCATACGTCAAATCGGTTTTAGACATCGTTTGTGACTACTTACAACATTTCGTTTGTCATGACGAAATTTTGTGACTCTAGCAGCTACATCCGATACGACAGCCATCCATTGATGCCTTGCAATTCGGGTGAATTTTAAACGTTCGTGCCAAGTTTCCTCTCAGCCATACACTCTCTTCGCTCTTCACACAATATTTGCTTGACACATGGTGTCTTTTTTCTGCTCGTCCTTAATATTCCATACTCTATAACTTTCAATCTCACCATGTGCATACTCCTTCCAGCAATATAACTTACATATTCAACTATGCTCATTTCTAGATGCTCTCGAAATTTGCCCACATGTATTTCCACCACTAGAGTAGCACGCCTTACGTGTTAAACGCAATGATAACTTTTTCCTCTCTCCTACACTGTCGGTGCTCTCCACAAATTGCTAAGACAATTTATAATTCACCTCTCGAAGAGGAGTCCTTAAAGGAAACTCATGCTAAGAAATTAAAAAGTTTCTCCACTAGTTCACGCACACGTGATTTGGGCTTTCATTCAACAGACTCGCAGTTATTTCATATTCAACACCCGGTTTAAATACATCAAATTGTGTTTAATTTGGAAATTTTGATAATGAATGAACCGTAAGTAAAAACCTTAACATTTGTAGATTCATCATGTCGCCATTAAAACATAAATTCAAACATCACGTGAAATTCCCCAAACATTTAATTTGCTTAAACCAACGTTACACATTTAAACTCACCATTCGCCGCACGGTTTCGTATAATTACTCTTTCCCCTACATTTCAAAACTATGGTGAAAATATGTACAATAATGAGAGTAAATGATATAATAAAATGAGAACAAACAACAATCACTCTTCACCTTTAGTCTATGAGAGAAAATTATCCAGCTGTCACAGAGGAGTGAGCCAAAAGGGGTAGATTTTCACCAGCTAACCAACTCACCGCAATAAGAGAACTCCAGCCCCTGAACCCTGATGTTGTGGTAGAAAAACTTAAGGAGACCCTATACAATTCAACACTACTATGGACGAATACCCCTTATATTTTGTTGAATTAGCATGTGTTGGCAAATGACGGGAAGAAAAATTATTATTTTTTTAAGGGAGGAAAATCAAACTCAATGGAAAATATATCCTAATGTTCTGCATTCCAAATTTTTGTGAAAGTGAAAATTTTTTACAAAAATTTTTGTGTTTCACATTATTTTTACACGACATTTTGTGAAAATGTTTCACAATCAAATCTTTGTTGTGGAATCAAAAGTAAATACAATTTTCTGTATCAAAAATGCAAATTACGTAAAACTGAACACTACAGAATGAAAATCGAGTATGTTTCTTCTTAACTTGGATGTTCAAAAGTAAAAGTTTTTCAATCATTTATTCGGAAAAAAATTAAAAATTAAAAAATTATCTAACACTTTTGATTTTTCCATTATGTTTTCATTCTACATTTATTACATTTCATGCAAATCACTGGATGTTCGAAAATCCAAAGTTGCCAGAGCTATAAATTTAAGAAACTCGACAATAAGTTTATTTATTTTTAGAGTTATATCCCAAATAAAGGGTTTTTCAACAGAGACGCTACAAAAGTCAATCGATAGGGACAGCAAACGACGCCATATTTTTTCCCGCTCTTTTGATATTTCTCTTCAGTAAGGTTTGCCATTTCATCGTGGAAAGATATACGAGCCAACAACGAGTCGAAATTATTAAAATTTACTACCGAAATTTGGAGTCAGTGGCCTCAACTTTAAGAGCGCTACGTCCAATTTATGGTCGTCATAGTCGTCCTACCAGATCAACAATTGAGCGTCTATTGGAAAAATTTGAATCCACAGGCACAGTAGAAAATGTTCCCGTGCCAGTGAGACAAAGAAGTGCCCGTAGTGTCGAGAATATTGCTCCCGCTGAGGCTTCGGTTCAAGAAAGCCCAAATGTGTCTCTCACACGTCGTTCTTAAGCGTTGGGCATCTCTGTGACGTCGTTGTGGCGAATTTTGCGAAAACATCTTGGCCTACATCCTTACAAGATCAAATTGACGCAAGAACTGAAGCCGCTTGACCACCATAAGCGTCGTATGTTCGTGAATTGGGCTGAGCAACAACTTGAAAATGATTCGGATTTTCATCGGAAAATCATCTTCAGCTATGAGGCTCATTTCTGGCTGAATGGCTTCGTCAATAAGCAAAATATGCTTTATTGGTCAGACAGCAATCCACACGTAATCCATGAGTCATCATTGCATCCCGAAAAAATTACGGTTTGGTGCGGTTTATGGGCCGGCGGCGTCATTGTGCCGTACTTCTTCCGTGATGATCAAGACCGGCACATTACTGTGAATGCGAATCGCTACCGTTCAATGATAACCGAATATTTTTGGCCTCAGTTGGAGAATATGGACTTGGAGGACATGTGGTTCCAACAGGACGGCGCCACAAGCCACACAGCGAATGCCACAATCAATTTATTGGAAACCAAGTTTGGCGAACGTGTTATCTCACGAAATGGCCCAGTCGATTGGCCGCCTCGGTCGTGCGATTATTTCCTGTGGGGCTACGTCAAGTCTATGGTCTATGCCAACAAGCCAGCGACGATTGATGAACTTCGTACGAATATCGAACGTGAAATTGCAGCAGTATCGGTCGAAAATTGGGTTCAGCGTCTGGACTTCTGCAAGCGTGCCCGTGGTGGCAATGCAAAAGAAATCGAGTTCCATACATAATGGCATCGAACGTACTTTCACAGGAATAAAGAATTTCATTGGTATCTAAAACCGGTTTTGTTTTATTTATGTTGTAGCGCTCTTATTGAAAACCCCGTTACTAATAACAAAAATAAAAGACTGTAACGCTAGAATGTGTAAAACTCCTGAATATGGCCATTTTTTGTTGTGAAATTCAACGTTCGCTAACGTGAACATTTTGGCTAACGTGAACTCTCTTGGTTTTAATTAGTTCACGTTACCGTTTTTCGTTCATCCAACTAATAGAATATTCACCACTACAGGATAATTAGATTTAAAACCCGATTGACAGATCACATATATTTCTTGTTGCTGTGGCTTCAACTAAATATTTCAGTTCTTGCAATCAAAACTGAATTACAATCTATTGATATGCCCAACCTTTGGTGATACAGAACACAATTATTGGTAATCACAACTGAATAATGTGATAGTCCAAGGAATGGTGAATTATAGTTGTGACAACGAACCTCTTCTCTGTGTGTATGAGCTAACGTGTATACGTTACGAAAAAAACTCCCCTGATATGTGACAAATAATGCTATAGCTTTGAAAGACTAACAACGCCATAAAAGGAAATGACAAGAACAAAAATTGTCATCCACTTAGTACATTGGTATTGGGCTATAATTATGGCAACGCCGCTATAATATACATATGTAGATTAGTTTAATTAGTTGTTACACAGGGTGTCGCAACAATGCAATTGCACATACAAATTTAGCAAATTAGCAAATTTTGGATAACCAAAAGGATAACTGTACCATTAAATAACTGTAACTGTACCATCAGCCTCTCATCGTTTCTTCTGAAAACGCTTGAAAGGCTAATCGACGCACACATCCGCAAGAAGATGGATGGATCGCCCAAAATATCACGCAGCCAACATGCATATCTAAAAGGCCGCTTAACCGACACATCCCTGCACGAAGTCGTCAGAACTATTGAGAGGTCCTTGGAACACAAACAATATACCCTCGCTACCTTCTTGTGTATAGAGGGTGCTTTCAATAGCTTGAGCTCAGCGGCGTGAAAACATTCCTCAAGAGTTGGATAGTGACAATGCTACAGAGCAGAAGATTGCGCGTTGGAAGATTGCTAATGTCCAGCCAATCCCTAAAAAAGGTGATGCAAGTAACCCTGCAAATTACCGCCCAATTGCAATTTGTTCTGCGCTCTCGAAGGTTATGGAGAGTATGGTTAACCACCATCTAGTGAAGTATCTTGAGTCCAATGACCTTCTTAATGATCGGCAGTATGGCTTCCGTAGAATGAGATCTACTGGAAACCTGATGGCGTTCCTTTCGGAACAGTGGAGTCGATCCATCCACCGGCTTGGTGAGAGTAAGGTAGTGGCTCTTGATATTTCCAAGGCCTTTGACAGAGTATGGCACGATGCACTCTTGTCAAAGGTCGCTGCTTTTGGTGTCGGTGATAACTTCACTCGATTTATATCGAGTTTTCTCAGAGATCGCACTATACGAGTTGTTGTAGATGGGGTTTCATCCGACGAGCATAAATTGACTGCAGGCGTACCACAGGGCTCTGTTCTTTCTCCTTCTCTTTTTCTTATTTTCATTGACGATCTCCTGGGTCAGACTGTGAATCCAATCTACTCTTTTGCCGATGACAGTAATCTCTGCCATTCTTATTCATTCTATCGTAGGCCAAGTCTTCAAGAGATTGAAGTCAAACGCCGGACAATGAATGAAACACTCGACCGCGATCTGGTGTCCATTGTTGAATGGGGTCGAAGGAATAGAGTAGATTTTAATGCGAGTAAGACCCAGTGTTATTTGTTGTCGCATAAACGTATTGCTCACCCAGGTGTGTCGTCATTGTCTATGGACGGTGTGGATATTGATGAATCAGACGCTCTTGATGTTCTGGGCATGAAAATACAATGTGATGTCCGTTGGGCAAAACATGTATTTGAAGTGTCGAAGGATGCATTCAAGTGTCTAGGCTTTTTGAAGCGGTGCAAGAAATACTTCACTCCATCTGATCTTCTCAATATCTACACCACCTACATCAGGCCAAAGTTGGAGTATAACTCCCATATATGGGCAGGTGCTCCTAGGACTTCTTTGGAGCTTCTCGACCGTGTCCAGAGGAGAGCGACGGTGTTAATAGGGGACAGTAGGGTATCCAACTCTATTGCCTCCCTTGAGCATCGTCGAAATGTGGGTTGCGTGTCACTGTTCTATCGATATTTCCACGGTATGTGTTCCTCGGACATCCGTCAACTTATGCCGGACGTGAGGATATTTAGCCGAAGTACGAGGCTTTCCAGGAACTCTCATCCGTTTTTTTATCGAGTGGCCGATTGACCGCACTACACACTATAGAGAAAATTCGTTCTTCAGCCGTACAGTCCGTATGTGGAATAAACTTCCGGCTAGTGTATTTCCCACCAATTGTGACATACAAACATTCAAGGCAAATATCAACAGACACTACTCCCTCTTTCCACCCTCTACTACCTCAATTTTCCTTCGCCAACACAATGCACTGCATTTATAGGGGGGCATCCCCTGAGTGTTGGTTTGATAAAAAAAAAAAAAAAAAAAAAAAAATCATCAATTCGATTATCTCTAGCAAATTTTCCTTAATTAAAATTCGCAATTTTGCACATTTTGATTTGTAGAAATTCCCTCAGAAATTGGGAGAAATGAGGATTCATTATCCCAAGTTCTATTTAAAATAAAAGGCAATGTTAAGGTCAGTATAACACATCATTTTGCAATTCTTACCTCCCAAAATAGCAAACAAAAAAAACTATTCAACTTCCTCCGTGGATTCCGCTCAACGAACAACCTGAAGATTCCGTTATATATGGTCCAACAAAACCAACAATAAAATTTTAACACAATTAATTTATTATTTCCTTTTCCCGTTTCACAACTGGTATCGTCGATATATTTTATTGAATGAAAATTTTCCGAATGAAAATTTTTGAAATGCGTTTGACAATATTTCTATGTGCCCAAACAAAACAAATAAAATACCATTATAGGTCCTTACCCTCTAAATATTTGGATACCTCAGAAAATTACCACACACGACCTCACAGTACTTGGGCGTGATTGTAGACCCTAAACTTTCCTGAAAGCGTAAAATAGAGCACCGCGCACAGAAGGCGACCGTTGCGTACTACGCTTGTCGGAAAATGTTCGGAAACCGTTGGGGTCTCCGACCGAAAATGGTGCTATGGATGTACACTAGCATAATGAGACCAATACTCTACTGGTGTGGTGGCCTGTCGCAGGGAAGATGTCCACCATGAAACTGTTGTACAGAGTACAGAGGTCAGCTTGCATCGGCATAACAGGGGCAATGAGGACGTCTCCAGCTGAAGCCCTCAATGCAATGCTTCATATTATACCAATCGTCCTTCACATCACAGCTAGTGCGGCTTGGAGTGTCACCCGACTAAACGCTCTTGGACTCTGGAAGAGCAACGCATATGTAAATGCGAATATACTACAGACAATCCCAAGAGAACTCAATATAACAACCGATTACTGCACCAACTCACTGACTTTCGATAACCTATTCGATGTCAGGTTTCCCAAGAGAATAGAGTGGGATAAAGGGGAACCACTTACAGGTTTTCACACCAAAGTATTTACGGACGGATCCAAAATGGAATGTGGATACTGGCCATCAAAGAAACCTGCGCCGCACTTATACTTATATAAACTCGTTAGTGAATGTAGGCCGGCTGGCCAATGTGGTTCTTGCTTGGATATCAGGCCATAAGGGTCTTCTAGGGAACGAAAAGGCAGACGAACTAGCTAGGGCAGGATCCTCTTCCACCGAACTCCATATGGTGTCAGTCGCAACGCCTATAGGGTTGGTCAAAAGAGGTATTTTCCCGCATTACCTTGAACGAGCGAAGACCAGATGTTATAGGACAGAAACGTGCCGCATTTCCAGAAACAAATGGCCAGCATATAACATTCACCGGACTAACTCCCTGATCAGCCATAATCGGGGAGGCATATCTAGGCTAACTAGCGTGCCGACCGAGCACTGGCCAATCGATTAATCACGCAAGACGGTTGAAGCTGCCATATAGTGACTACAGCCGTGCCTGCGATGACGCAGAAGAGGAGGAGACGGTGGAGCATCTCCTCTGCAGTTGTCCGGCTCTGATGAATATACGCCTGAAGACTATGGGCCGTCCCTTCCCGCATAACCTCACGGAGATACACGAGATAAATCTAGGGGATCTAATGAGGTATCTCCGATTAACAGGCTGGACATAGACACGGTACTTTGGACCTTCCGAAGTGATGTGGTATGCAAAACGGTGTCTCAATACACTAATTGATGCTAAATAGCATCTTTAGCAACCACGAAAACCAACCAGCCAACCAACCTTGCTAAATTGACAATAACATTGCGGCCATCATTGTCTTTGAAAAAGTATGGCCTAATGATGCCGCCGGCCCATAAACCGTACAACACAATGAACTTTTCAGGGTAAATTGGTAACTCATGAATAGCCTCTGATCAAATTTGGCAATTCTGTTTATTGACGTATCCATTGAACCAAAATAAGCCTCTTCGCTGAAGGCAATTTTCGATAACTAACCAAGGTGATGTTCTTCCAGCTTCTCTAGGGCCCTTTAACCGAAAAGACGGCATTGTGGTAGATCGCCCGACTTCAGCTCCCGCACCAGCAGTATTTTGTATGAGCTTAGACCAAGGTCCTTACGTAAAATCTTCCTTTACCACAAACCCAATTGCTGCTATCGGCGAGCGATGGAAATATCGCGATCTTCATTAGCACAGTCGGACACATCAGCAATATTATCCTCGGTACGCATTCCACGGATACGGGTAGGTGGTTTGATGACCAGTTAAGTGAAAATGGTGCGAAATTTGATCATACTGGCTCGACTAGCCTGCTCGGTGGGTCGATTATGACGATCATAAAATGGGCATAACTTGTGAAACATATTTTTCACAGAGCGCGAATTTTGATAATCAAACTCAATGATTTGCAATCGTTGTTCGTTTGTAAGTCTACTGATGGTAAAATGGCAAGGCAAACTGAACATTTTTGACTTTGCTACATGTCACGAATCACGCGGAAAAACTTTACACTGAAAAACCAAATAGCAAAAAAAAATTACCCCTTACTGAGCAGTTAACCCTTATGGCTCACTTTAAAAGCAAGTCAGCTTCGGTCTAAGAACAGCTGATTTAATAAATAATTTAAAATGCATTTTAATCATAATTGGAATGTTTCAATTGGTATGTTGGTATTGCTGCCTTCAGTTCTTGCAAATTATTTACATGAAAATTAAAAATGAATTACATGAAAATTAAAATAACCTTAGTTCGATCTAAGATACGTACATCATGGCAACTTTTGTTATATACCGCTATACCGTTAAAAGGATAAACTAAAGGATAACTGTACCACTAAATAGAAGGTATTATCAAATTGCTTCGTCCTCATAACGTTGGCATAAACTAGCTAATATAACAGATATATGTAAGTATAACATATACAGGGTGATTCAGGAAGTTCCGGACAAATTTCTCCAGCGTATTCCTTGGCTCATTTCATGAAGAAAAGTCCACTAGGACCATGTCCGAAAATGCAAGGGTGCGAAATGGCAGAGGGTTCAAAATTTTCGGATTGGTGGTCGGAGGGTAGTAGGGTAAAGTTGCTAACTTCTGAGCCAGTGGTCGGATTACCGTTACAAATGGTAAAATGGTCATAACTTTGGAACGGTAAGACCTCTGGGCTTCCTTAAGGTCATTTTGGAAATGTAAGAGGTATGGCTAAACATAAGTTACCTGCCATCTGGCGCTGAGCAAATTGAGGTTATGTGCATTTTTTTCCATTTTTTCCCCGAAAGCTCTGTATCTTCTTTCTACTTTTTTTATTGACTCTTAAAGACCTTTTCAACAAGCCCAAAAAATCCGACCACTGGCTCAGAAGTTAGCAACTTTATCCTACTACCCTACGACCGCCAATCCGAAAATTTTGAACCCACTGCCATTTCGCACCCTTGCATTTTCGGGCATGGTGCTAGTGGACTTTTCTTCATGAAATGAGCCAAGGAATACGCTGGAGAAATTTGTCTGGAACTTCCTGAATCACCCTGTATGTATGTATATATTTAAGTTGCCATAATAAACGACAACATGGTTGAAGTATAACAACGTTACAATTCGCTATGAAAATTGATGTTATACCAGGGGATAAAATAGTCCCAAGATGTCGCCTCGTCTAAAATTAAGCATATGCAATAGTAAGATGCAGTATTCTTTGTCGTTATACGATATCTAAAGCATAGATAAAAGAAAAAATAGATATAGCGGTACCATTGTCTACTTTTTTTCACTAGGTGGTGTCCCATGTTACTGTCACTTCCATTGAAGTTTCCCATAATTCTCATTGACGTTAGTTCAGCAGTGTGGTAAATTTTCTATAAAAAAAAATTAAGCACGGTTAAATGTGGCAAGACTTAATTTTATTTACTACGCAGAAAGTTTTATAAATAATATTTATCACTAGCAGAAAGCCCGTTCGACCGGCCAAAGTCTAAACAAGTAGGAACGCGTTTTCTACGAAAAACGTCCAAAAATTCCAGTAACTTCTGCGGCCGCGAATTTCAAAACTGTTTGAGTGTCTGAAGACTCCCAGTCATGAATGGGGACTGAACTGGAGAAAGAACTACTTTATAGACGGTGGCTGCATGGCATTGCAATTCAATTTACATCAAAAATAAATTTTGCTTTTGATTTGAATTCCAAATTTTAATAAATGTCATATATTTTCTTAACTTTTTTTGGGAATAAAAAATCCCAATTAATGCTTTCAGCGACATCTAGAAAATTACCCATTTCTCTAAATATTTCCCAACACTTGTGCTTCATCTATAATTTGTCTTTATCTATGACCTAAACCAGTGATGCCCAAATTTTGAATTTCCATATCACGCGTGATGGACAGCAAAATGCTGTTTCTGTGCTGCCGACATACGTATAGTATAAGCTTCTTCGTGTGATTTCGATCGTGGGCGGTCGGCTCTTGCTTTGTTTACATTTTTTCAATGCAAATCAAATCAGTCGCTGGTCACCATTTCCCTGCAGTTTCAAAAGTAGCTAGTGACTCTATGTAGTCAGTTATTTCGTTAGCGAAAAGCCTGACTAGCTACATGAGTGGCTACAGGTAATGCTAGAGTTCGCCTTTTGATTATTATAAGTATGAAAACAACGAAAAAACAATGCACTGAACCGTTATCCGGTTATGATTTGTTGGTTGCTTGGTTATTTTTTTTTGTTGGCGTCAGTTGCTATTAAACGTTTGTAGAAGTATCATCGTGACAGAGTACGTGGGTTAGAAGTATAAAAAAGTGAATTTTTAATATTTAGAATGGCAAAATGACAGGCAACAGACAAATGAAATACTTAATAAAGAAAGAAAAGTAGCAAACTGTGCAGAAGTTTGAAAATGATTTATTCATAACATTAATTCATTATGGTCCGGCGATTTCATCAAGCGGATTGCACTAGTCAAGTAGTTAGTACAAAGTTGTTAGATATTTCGTCAATTCCATGTAACTAGCGATCTGCATAGTACATGGTAGTGCAGAGTGTAGCCACTGACTACCGTCAATGACATCCCCATGTTAAATTCGTCAGTGTACAGCATTGCTGGTAGTCTGGCGGGTAGTTAATGGTAATTATTGGTAGTTAGGAAAATAACTAAAAATTCGTTATCTACATCGACTGCAGGGTTGTCAGAGAAGGGTCACGCTGCGTAAGTGTTTAAAAATACATCAAATTGAACTTCGGTTTATTCTGCTTCACACACAAGCGCAATCTGTTATAATATGTGTGTGGGCATCACTGATCTAATACATTGATAAAGGAAATAATAGATATACCGCGACCATTGTCATCTTTGTTCACAAGGTGCTGTCCTGTACTACTGTCACTTTCACTGAAGTTTCTCATAATTCTAAATAACGTTTATTCAAAATTGCGGGAAACTTTAGTGTAAGAAATTTAAACAATGGAAAATGTGACAAAATTTATGTAATTTCACATAATATCATTTGTTTCTTATATAAAAAAAATCCAACGAGTGTTCGAACTCACGGGCGAAGTATTAACAACTTTTTGTTACACGGTACCTGTTCGATTTCTATGAACACATTAGTAAATGTTACATTGGAAAATAAAAAACAGCGTTCACTCATATGATGACGTTACATTTAAATAATATTATACTCAAAATTATTTAAGGACCAGTGCAAGCACATGTGTCATTATTTTCTTGCTTAATTCTTTTTGTTTTATTCCCACAAAAAACAGAGAATGCAACAAAGCAACAAACACATGAACATACATACATTGTTATGTTCGTACATACGCTACCACCACGACCACGCCCCTTTGTCCAATCCCGTTCATATTTGCAGCAGATCTTAGGATATGTACACCTAACCAACATACCCAATTTTGTTCAAATAATGTTAACAGGAACAGAAATAATGGATTTTTAATTTGTGATTTGTATGGGAGGTACCACGCCCCTTTGTCCAAGCCCGCCCATATTTTGATAGTTTTGTCGTCGCAATTAGTTTGCCTGCGTAGTTTCAGCTCGATTGGATCACGAGAAAAGGGTTAAGAATCAATCCAAAATTTTTTCGGTATGGATACATGCATACCGACAGATGAAGTTAAGATAAAGAATTTAAAAAGGCGTTCAATCATATGATGACGTTTCATTTAAATAGTATTAATACTTAATAACACTTAAAAATATTTAAAACAAGTGTCATTATTTTCTTGCTTAATACTTTTTATTTTATACCCACAAAAAAACAAAGAGAATGCTAAGCAACAGCCACATGTACATACACACATTGTTATGTTCATACAACGTTACACGAGTTCGCACAATTTTCGTTGTTCTATTGTTATCTCATTTTTATATACGTATAACCTCATCATTATTCTCTTTGCTCTGAGAGTGCTTCGCACCCACACATGACAACTAGTCGCTGCCTCTACATCAATGTGTTTTTTCCGCAGTTTGATAATCTGTGTTTCGCAGTCGGACAAATCTGTGTTTTACATGGGGAAGGGTCACCCTTATCATTTAGGGGTATGAAGAATAGATGTTGGCCGATTCTGAGACCTACCAGATATGAACACAAAACAAAATTTCATACAAATCGGTGCAGCCGCTTCGGAGGAGTTTAACACCAAACAATCTGTGATCGCAGTCGGACAATCTGTGTGATCGCAGTCGGACAAACTGTGTGTGGATGTATTCACTTTGTGAATGTAGTGCCTACCCGCGCCTATACATAGATGTTAACACATTAAAAGAAAAAACATATTTGTGAAAAGTTATTGAAGTTATTAAAAAGATATTTCTCTGTCCACTTCGGAAAAAAAACCCATTTGTAGTCCAGAATGTAGTTTCCAAAATTTGTCATTGATGCACACCGAAGCAGAAAGATACAGCATGTTGAGGAGGTGCATCGAAACAAATCAAATTAATTACAATGCAGTTCCTCTTGTAACTATATCTCTTGTAAACTTTCCAGTACAGATTTCCGCACAGGACTATATTATTAAGTTTGCTCTCGTAATTGTTTCTTGCCCTTTCAGGTAAAAACATTTGAATTTTTCATTTTAATGTGTTATATTCACCACACTTTACAGATTTGTGAAGTTTGTATTTATAATAATACATATGTATATTAAATACTTTATATAAATAAAATAAACATAAATTTAATTTTTGAAAACTTTTTCTATGGCCAACAAGTAAAATGATAATTGACTGAAACAGAGAGGTGCGTAATTTGTATAGAGTTGTACCGATAGCTGTTGTGTTCGACTGATATTTAGCGTAACTATGCAACTACGGATTTTTTTCGTTGTACGAACTCTTTCGTAGAAATGTTCATCCATGGATAACAGTACCATTAGCCACAATAATGGATAACACCACTGTAATGCTTGATATCAATAAACTTGTATTCTACATAGGGTGACTCAAATAAACAGTTTCATTAAATGGATAAAACAAAGTAACAGTACCATAACCCAGAAAGGTCTCCAAACTGTATGCATAATACTGTTATACATATAACAGTCGATATAACAGATAAAACTATAACGTATGATTTTTTTGCTGTAATAGCGGATAACAACACTGTTCTATGAATAGAATTGATATGGAGAGTATAGAGTTCGAATTCGCAATGACAACTGACCTTTGGTAATCTCCTATAGAACCCTTGGCGCCAAATTATCCCTAGTGACACAAGTCACATTTTACGGGAGACGATTTATTTTTTTTTGATTATTTTCATAGATAAATAAAAAACCATAGATGTTTAAAGATAAGTGGTGAATTTGAAAGTAAAGAGAAGTTTTCTAGATGGCGCCGGAGTGGTGGATATGGGCAAATTTCCCTGGAAGCAAAAACTATACAACCATGCTGTTTTGCCTTTTGTATTGTCAACAAATATCAAAAGCGAAATGCTTTTCTATTTTTATATTCTATTTTGAAATTTAAATAACTGAATCGAAATAAAAATGATGTTTGAGTGCTTTTTCGTCGCATTCGAGTGAAAAATGGTCGTACGGAAACAGCATGTGCCCTCTGGTGAAAATGGTCATTAAGCAAATGAATTATCTATGGTTTTTATTTATCTATGTTATTTTCAAACGCTTACATAAAACGAAAAGGTTTTTGATGCAATAACTATTAGTTATTAGTTTTTCTTACGTACGTTATGCGCTAGTTATGGTGCTTACGATAAAAATTTGTTTCGTGGCACCTAATTATAAGAAAAAAATGTAGCGATTACGATATTTAACTTTAATGCGCTAAATGTGAATAAAAATAGTGATATTGTATAGATTTTGTGGAAATGGTTTTATGAGTAGGATACTGATTGTTACCTACCAGAATTTATATTCATGGACTTAGAATCACTTTCTCAGTTAATTTTGCGATGTCCGTCTGGCAATATGTGTGCATATCCGATCCATCCGATTTCCCAGATATTGTCAGTGACGAACGCTTTTGAAAATGGGGGATATCTGTCCATGTTTTCATATAGCTTGCGTACAAATGAGTTTCCCGCTTTGTACTATGGGGTCACGATACTAAAAATTAGATAGAGGTGTGTTGCGTGAGTGAATTTTCACCCAAGATCACTCACACTCATGAGTTAAAAGAAGATTGTCACGCACTACAATTTGCTTACTAAGCGTTATTTTCCCAATCGTTTCTGTTTTCAACATTGTGCATATTTGTTGTCAAACACCGCGAATATTAGGCATGACATTTTTTAAATTTTTACAACTTATTTAGATAAAACGTTCTAAATAGCGCAATAAACCCATATTTAGAAATAATACATGCTCATTATAAGAGAATTTATATAAATGTATAGACAAAAGACAAAAGTATCTGAACAAGAAACCGGAAAAGCCACCCTTTTTACTATTAAAAAAATCGAACCCACGTTCTGATGTTTATGAACCGCGTACACTAACAATTACACCACCGGTGGCTTTTTCAGAATTGTTAGAACTAAATCTGGTTTGGCAGTTGAGTAAATGTTTGTTGATAACATAATCATGAGTGATATGACTTTGTAATTATTTTTAAACCATTCACAGCCTTATTCACGATGTCGAACATTAACATTCGTTTTCTTTTTATGCGACAAACAGATGATATGGGATCCACTAACAAACGAATGAAAACATGTACAAGGTGGCGCAAAAGTAATCCTCCTATCAGAAAATGCTATAAATTTTGCGATTGGCTCCTAATGTCAGTTCTGTTTTGACATTTGTGTAGTAAACACATGCGAAATACACGTTAATAAACAATGTTACGCTACACTGCTCCAGAACGCGGAATATTGCTGACTATTTATTTGACCAATAATCGGTCGGTGACTTTGGCACAACGTGAATTTCGTCGCAGATTTCCTGGCCGTCCAACGCCTACTGGCGAAACACTGCGAGGTTTAGCCGCTCGCCTCGAAGAGACTGGCACAACACGAGATGCTGCCAGGCGTGGCAGACCCCGGAGTAGCTGTTCTGCAGAGAATATTGCTGCTGTACGCAAATGGGTATCAGTCGACGGTCTTTACAGCGAATTTTGGTACAAGATTTGAAGATGTTTCCGTACAAAGTCCAGACGGTGCATCAGCTGTTAGCTGCTGACCGCCAATCATACGCTCAAGCCATTCTTAATCACCACCAAGAGGAAGATGATTTTTCATTAAAAATAATCATGAGTGATGAGGCCCATTTCCATCTTAGCGGGTACGTAAATAAGCAAAATTTACGCTTCTGGGGCACTGAAAATCCGCGTGTAACCCACGAAGACCCATTACACCCGCTCAAATTCACTGTATGGTGTGCCGTTTTCGCTGGAGGAGTCATCGGACCTATTTTCTTCGAAGACGTCGCGGGCCAAACGGTTACTGTGAATGGTGAGCGCTACAGAGCAATGATCAACGAGTTCTTTTTGCCGCAACTTGATGAATTGGGATTGGAAAACATGTGGTTCCAACAGGACGGTGCAACGGCACACACTGCACGTGCCACAACCGATATGCTGAAGGATGCATTTCCCGGGCGCCTAATCTCCCGTTTTGGCGATTTGCACTGGCCAGCAAGATCGCCTGATTTGACCGCTCCAGACTTCTTTTTGTGGGGCTTTTTGAAGTCGCGGGTTTATGTCAACAAGCCTCAGACTCTTGCAGCTCTTAATGACAATATCCGTCAAGAATGTGAGGACGTATCGCCGGAAGTTTTGGCCAAAGTGATGGAAAATGCCATAAAAAGGGCTCAAATGACAATCAACTGTGGCGGCGGCCATTTACATGACATCATATTCTCGACTTGATGTAAAAAAAACTAAAAGACCAAATAAAAATAATCCACAAGAAGAATCAAAGTTTTTCATTTTTTTTCTAAATTACAGCCAAAAAACTTCGGAAGTTTACTTTTACGCCACCTTGTACAATTCACTACAAAATCGGACCCCACTTACACCCTCTCCTACAAAATCCAAGCGAACGAAGGCAGTCAGTTCATTTTCTTACAACAAATTGCAGCTTCTTAAAAAACTACCTTTTCTTTAAGAAAACGAATCCGGTCACGCACTTTCGTTTAAAAAGCGACCCACTATCTTTCGACATGTCGTTCGCATGGTTTTACGTGTGTTTGTTGTTGAAGTTGAAGGTAGTTGCACAGCCCAGTGGTAAAGATCATTAGTACTTCAGCTATGAATTCCCGATGATTTTGTAGACCGAATGCATTTACATTCTCGATCAACTTTCCACTTTACATTTACCCAGGGGTGTCATAGGCTGTTCAAGTACTTTGCGTTCGCTTAAGGTGTAATCGAAACGCAAATGAGGTGTCATTGACACAACCTGATTAATGCAATAGGAATAGGAGTCGATTATATGCTACCTCTTACTATATTAATAAGTGAGGTTAAAAATGAGGGCTTATCCAGTATCTGCATTTAAAGGTAATGATGCTATAATGAGTACTCATTTGTTTCCGCTTTTTCTGTAAGCGAAGGCATATGATGTATTACATTTTTTACCTCCTTAAAATATGCTATAAAAAGAAATCATGGGCGTTCAAATCAAACAATTGCTCCTCATATGCGTCCAATCGCATGTAATTTCACAACAATACTGACTTTTCCAAATAAACGACGTCGCAAAAAAGAAAAATGTAACGGCTCTTTTTTTACGTCTAATTCTACGAGCGCACTACATTCGTTCCCTATTACAGCATAAGCGAGTTCGTAACTGCGTACGTCTGTATTTTGTTTCCTGATTACGATTGTCATCCAACCTCATGCGTAAGCAACGATTGTAGTAGCTATTTTTGTACATTTCCATTTGTTTCGGTTTGGATCACTTTATATTTTTCTAAGATATCATCATTTGATCATCGATGATTTTTAAACCCTATTACAAATTTTACCACTGGGTGGGTAAAACTGAAGAGCCTCTATTACCCTCTTCGCTGCCTCTTCATGACGACGAGGTAGTAGGCCATTTCATCGAGATCGATTTGCTGCTGTATTTTACCAATTTTACACTTTTGTTGGACATAAAACGGACAGAAATCAAAGGGAATGCGTATTTTCGTTCAATGCAAACAACATAAAACCTAATTTAGCTGTCATTAGTATAAATAAATGGTTTCCCATTACATCCCATGAAGGCACTGGGGAGAACTTCTCACAATCACTGAGCTGTGCGCTTTCCAGTTTTCACACACTGATTGGGACCTACAGTTTTACACCGATTCCGAACGGTAATTTGAAAAGCTTTTTCATGGCTAGATACTCGATAGTGTCGCCGTCACTATGCGAGGTGACCGCCGCCGAAAGAAAATTTGAAGGTGGTCAGAGCCGGGTTCGAACCCAGGATGTCATGTACAAGAGCCGCGCACACTAACCATTGCGCCACCGACGGCCACATTTAGCTGTCATTAGTATAAATAAACACTATTTAAACTTAGTTCCTGTCTTCTTTGGTCTCTCATTCTAATATCAATTCCCTAGTACCTTTTCGATCAGCTGTTCCATAGAAACCCCCTGGTTGTTGTGAAGCTGACGTTCGCCATTTGATTGCGAAGCGAGAAATAAAAGAGTACGAGCAACCAGTATGGGCAGGTGCTAAAAACTGGCGTTTTTGTGCTGAAATGGAATGAACACTTTCCTGTCCATTGTGTTTCTTCCATTGAATTATATTTAAATTGTTTTTGTTTCAAGCTTTTATTTGACAAGCGACCGGTGTTCACATTTTCGTTCGCTGAAATATCAGCGAAAATAGTTAGTAAACACACAATAAGACAGTGATGTAAACTTGGTGGTTTTCCCGCTACTTGTGGTGATTTTTGATCTTCAAAAATCACTGTTTTTGTAAAGTACAGTAGAATCCCGATTATCCGGATCAAATAAAGCCAGGGGTATTCCGTATAATCGAAAATCCGGATAATCGATTTCAAAGCAAATCAAACAATATTTAAATTTTAATAAATTTTTATTATGTATGTAATGGGTTCTACATGCGTCATTTAGATACTACGATATATAAAAAACGAGCTATAACTATAGATAATGAATTACAAATGAAACCATCTCTAAAATAAATGAGAGCGGAAGTGCACTGTCGGAGGCGGGAATAAACTTTTCGTAACATGTCTCATTACGCCGTCAAAACATTTTTAAATTGACAATTAGAGCCGAGACGACTGAGTCCGGATAATCGAATATTCGAATAATCGAAGTTCGAATAATCGAGATTCTACTGTAGTGTTTTTCCAAAAAAAAGTCGTTACGGTGGTTATTTTCGTATCATTTTCGCGTAGCGGTTGTAGCGATTTTTACTCTAAAGATTTTTTCCTAATTGTACATAAAAGTGTGGAAAATATTTAGGTTATTTAAAAGTGTGTGTTAAAATGTTGTGTAAAATATCAATGTTGGAATTGTTAGCTGTTCCAAAAATTTGTAATCCATACGTCCAGACTGGTTTCAAAATAGTTTTATATAAATGTAGTTTATTTCTCAGATCAAGTTCAGACTTAGGGTTCAGAAGCCAATACATCCTTTTCGTCTTTATATTTAATTGTTGTCTTTTAGATTTGATGTGATCTTTCCATGTTAACCTTCTGTCTAGGTGAATTCCTAAATAACCAACTGAATTTTGTGATGGAATGGAAAAACCATTCAGCTATATTGTCGGGCAATCCCCCCCGCGTCTCATCGATAATGTAACATGGGCAGATTTTTCTGTATTCTCCACTTCTGAAGCCATGTTTGGATTTTGTTCAGTGCACTCTGAATTAATTGTGATGCTTCAAAGGCAGATTCATTTGAAGATATCAGAGCAGTATCATCTGCATATGTACCTACTGTAACACCTTAAGTAAGTGGCATATCTGCTGTAAATATTGTGTATAGCGTCGGTCTTGTGGTACTCCAGCATTTATTAGACGAATATCAGAAAATTCTTCATTAACGTTAACATAAAAACTTCGTTGTTGTAAATATGATTTTAATATCAAAAAAAACAGTGCTGGAAATAATGATTTTAATTTAAATAGAAGGCCAGGATGCCAAACTTTATCGAAAGCCTGCTGCACATCTAAAAAAAACTGCAGAACAATATTTTTTTGTCGCAAAGGCATGGGTTAATATATTGTTACGAATAAGTAAAAGCTTTTGCGTGCTGTAAATGACTCTACTAACAGTATGTAAATAACAGGCGGTTAGTGCTGCGCCTGAAAGTATGCAATGTAACAATGTACCAGCTCGCGAAACCAGTAGCATGAATTCACCACAGTAAAGATAATTCTTGAATTCGCTAGATATACCTTCATTTGAGTATGGTGAGTTGGTATAAATAGCGGAGGTCTTTGGAGTGGAGAGTTCAGTTTGTGATTAAACCCCGTAAAGTAAGCAACGCGAATTAACAGTAAAATACAAGACTTGTTAAAGTGTTATAAATAAAGTAAAATGTTGTACTATATAAGTAAAATAAAAGGAAGTTAAACCGTTGTAATTATCGTAATTTAAAACGAACCTTGTTTTATTATTGGGACAATATTAACAAGTCTATGGCATTGCATGATTATTTCGAAAACCAAACTGATAGTCTGGAATTGTACTGTACATTTCCAGGATGTTTTTCATACATTTTAGAAATAGTTTTTCAAATAACTTAGAAAATATGGACAGCAGACTTATTGGGCGGTAAGATTTTAACTCATTTTCCGGTTTATTTGGCTTGGGAATCATCACTATTTCGGCGCATTTCCATTGTGTTGGAAAATGACAGAGTCTTAATATTGAGTTAAATATGAGAGTTAAAAATAATATGCCTTTTAGCTGTAATGCTTTTGCAACTGTGCTATCAATTCTGTCATAACCTGTTGATTTTCCAATTTTTATATCTGATATTTCCTTTCTAACTTCAGATGGTGGTATACTTCGGAGAGCTCTGTCCATTTGGCACGGATAGTCTAAAAATTCATATATTTGGCCATCAGTAGCTGCATTTGCCTCTTCAAGCGGTTGAAATGTTTCTTCCAGATGTGATGAAAACGCCTCGAATTGAGTTTTATCCGACCTGCACCAAACATTATTAGAATCACGAACAGGAACTTTTCGCTTTGTTGGTCCTTTTATGTATATACATACTTTGTTGCATTCCACAAACATTGTTCATTATTAGTTGAATTTGGATCAAGATTTATCAAATAGTGAGCGATGTTATTATTTCTGAAGTCTGACAGTTTTCGTGTAAGATATTTTGAAAATCTATTAAAATTTCACTTGTCGCTTGGATTTCTGTTGTTTTACCAAATACGACGTAATCTACGCTTTTCTCTTATCAATTCCCTTAATTCAACAGTTACAACAATTCTTCAGGGTTCATGGGCATTTATCTCAGTTGCTGGAGTAGATATTACCGCAGCTTCGTGTATTATGTCCGTAAATATCTCCACAGCATCATCTAGTTCATTGCTATTAGATATTTGTATATTTAAGTTTGTATGAGTACTAACTAAATGAAAAAAAAATTGAACAACTTTTTTGTTAACAATATTATTAACAATATTAACAAAGTATTATCAACTATATTGGGTACTTTGGCATTGGTTTGTGTCTAGACTAACATATGTTGGAAAATTTCTTGTTTAATGGGACGATTTCTAGGTTGAGCCTGTACCCAACATTTAGTATATATTGTAGTTTTGAACCAAATTAAAAGTAAAGTTAGAAAAGACAAAGTGAAAGTGAAAGAAGTTTAAAAAAATAAAATTTTGTTAAATAAGTGCCTTTTCTTAAAAAAAGTAAATTTCCTCAAAAAAAGTTACCTACTGCATATTCTTACAAAAAGTACCTTCTCTTAAACAAATACCTTATTTAAAGAAGTACCTTCTCTTAAAAGAAGTATATATTCTTTAAAAAAGTACCTTTTCTTAAAAAAGTAATTTTTTGGCGTAGAATACGTCTTACCTTACGGTATAGGGAGTCATATCAGATTGTTATTGTTGTAATCTTTATTTCATTGATTATGACGAAACGGCGAGATAACTTTTTTTAAAAACTTTTTTTGTAGGTAAATGAAGATGTTATCTTTCGTTTGATATACATTTCATATTGGTTGATATCTTCCTAATATTTAAATTTCTCAAATCAAAATTGTTTAAACACATACACTCAAACATATGTGTGCTGTTTGGTTGAGTGTTTGAGTTTGTAGCGTGAACACAAACCAAAGAGTAATCTCGGACTAGAGATAATATTTGCCTCATCTGGCGTTTCCTTTCACACTCTTCGTAATGCGGTCGGTGTGATAGAGAGATGTTTGACGAAAAGTGATATACACCAGGTGGAATTACAATAACTTCTTGCTTTAATTTTTCATGTAATTTTGGTGAAAAACTGTGAAATTTAAATGTGTTTTGAACTTTTTTATTGACTGTTATTGTTAGCATACATTTGTGTTGTATTTAACACAATAATTTTAACACACAAAACGAAATGCCGTTGTTGTTATTTTGTTCGTTGTTTTGAACCATTGCCACTATCTGGTATTAGTAAATCAATTCTTTTCAACATCAAACGTAAATATCACACCAGGCCAAATGTCATAAATTTGGTGGGAGAACTAGTAGACCTACTATAAGTATTAATCTATGACACAAACTATGCTGCTGTTTCAGTGTGGACACAAACCTTCGGCTGTTGTTTTGATTGATGAAATATTGAAATTTCGTATATTTACTTATGTATTTAAGTGAAACAAAATGTTAAATGTGAATTTGAATTTAACATGGATATATAATTATAAAAAATATAAATCAAATTGAGTTGCGTCTGTTATTTATCATTTATCCTTACTCTTTTAATTTGAAAACATATTTATCCTATTTTTCCTACCATAAGCTTATGTATATTATCAAAAGTAACTATCAAATAAATAAATTCATTTGCTTATGTTATTTATCATTTATTGTTATATATGTTTTCTGTCTTATCGGATGGCGTATTCTACGTTAAGCTTAATGGCCGTTAGGGTGGGCTGAAAACCCATTTTTTTTTATTTCGAAGTTGTAATAGTGGGAAAAAGTTGCGAATTATGTAGACAAGCAAATAAAAAAAAACAATTTCAAAATCGGTCAACATCTTCCGATCGCGCATCGGCCCTGAAGTTTGACGAAATATTGAAATTTCCCATATTTAGGAACTTTTTTTAAATATTTAATATAAATTAGGGTGGGTGATTTGAGGTTGCAATAGTGCGAAAAAGTTGCGAATTATGTAGACAAGCAAATAGAAAAAAAAATTATCAAAATCGGTTGACATCTTCCAACAGCGCATAAGCCCTAAAGTTTGACAAAATATGTAAAAAAGTTTAATTTGTACGTTATTTTCCCGTTATTTCTTTATGCATTGTTTTGTCAGTCTTCGTCTATCAGTTGTTATTGCAGTGCCGTAGTGTTTAGTTCGGCTTCTCTTTTTTCGTTCTGGCGTTTTGTATTATCTATTGTATTATATTATTGTGTGGTGTATCATATTGTTGTGTGGTGTACCGAATGTGAGAAGACATGGCTGCAAAGAAAGTAATAACAAGACAGATATTCGAGTGCCCCATTTTTGGTAATCCGAAAGATCTGCCAACAAACAAGCTGCCTACGGGCGAGGAGATCATTCGGGGTTGTGCTCAAGAAAGATATAATATGGCGCTACAAATTAATAATAAGAGAATTAGTTTTAAAGCAGTTGCCAGTGCAGTAACTAGCAAAGTAATCAGCTTATATGAAAAGGCATCCATCCCAACAGTTACAGATAAGAGAATCGCGCAACTAATTACAGCGTTGCATGAAAAGTATTACTGCCTGAGGAAATCATACACACGAGACAAAAACAAAGCTTCTTTTAAGATACATATTGATGTTTTTAAACATAAGTGCTCACTTCTTTTTGACGTAGCAGCTTGCAAATGCCTTATTGTTGTAGAATGCACTTGCAAAAAAACTCCAGATTTATGCTGCTGCAAATTAACTATTAATTGTACCTGTGAAAAATTAAAAAAAATACCCCCTATTGAGGTAAGATTTGTTTACTCAATGCGAAAATACGGAATTGGTAAATTCGGAGCGGTAGATATTGGCGAAACAAAGAGACTTTGCAAGGCAATGGAAAGGAAGTTACGTGACAGCCATTTACTGGTAGAAGACGTTTCAAAACCGTCATGCTCAAAATCTGTTTCAAACTTAGATGAAGAACGTTGTCCTAGTACGGGCAGTGATAGTGATCCAGATTACACAGTGGAAGCAAAACACCTACACCTATTTCCGACACCTATTTCGCAGATGAGAATTCAATTAAAATCTACTGCATTAGTAAGCAATCGGTATGCTGTTTCCGACCGCGCCACTGCGGCGATCGCGTCAAGTGTTTTACACGACTTTGGCATTGTAACTGATTCAGATACCACCCATGTTATCGATAAGAACAAAATAAGAAGGGAAAAGCAAATTGCTATGGCTGAATTGTGTAGTAAATCAGACTCACTCCCATTATTAGGTCTCTATTTAGATGGAAGAAAGGACGACACGTTGGTGATAGAGCAAGCTCATTCAAAAAGGTTTCGTAGACTTATTAAGGAAGAGCATTTTTCGCTAATTCAAGAACCTGGCTCACTCTATGTTGGCCACGTTGCCCCAAGTTCTGGATGCTCTGAAGATATTGTGAAGTCTGTAATTTCTTATCTATCTGAGCGTAGTATCTCAATTGAAAATCTATTTGTCATCGGATGTGATGGTACTGCTGTCAATGTAGGATGTAAAACTGGTCTGATTCGCCGAATTGAACTTTATTTAAGAAAGCCTGTACAATGGGCAATTTGCCTCCTCCATTTCAACGAGTTGCCATTCCGACACTTGTTTGAGCACCTGGATGGAAAAACAAAGGGGCCTTGTACTTCTAAAGGGCCAATCGGTGATAAGTTAGCTTGCTGCCAAGAACTGCCAGTGGTTAACTTCCAGAAAATTGATTGTCGGATCCCACAGATAGACAGAAAGTTACTTAGCAAAGATCAGCAGTACCTACTTGATATTTCAAAGGCAATAAAATCAGGAACCTGTCAAAAGGATTTGGCTATACGTAATCCTGGGCACTTATCACACTCGAGGTGGTTGACAAAAGCAAATAGAACTCTCAGATTGTACGTGAGTGAAGAAAATCCCTCACTTGAACTGCAAGAACTAGTTTTGTTTATTCTAAAATCATATATGCCGATGTGGTTTACAATCAAAAGTAGTAAACTCTTTACAGACGGCCCGAAACTTGTTTACCAAGCAATACAAACCACTAGGTATTTGCCAAAAACCTTGCTGGATGTTGTGGACCCTGTGATCGAACGGAAGGGTTTTTTCGCTCACCCAGAACACTTACTGATAACCATGACTCAAGATGACAAGAAACACATAAGAGAGCTAGGACTTCAAAGAATTCTGAAGGCAAGACAGATAGATGCAAAAAGGAAAAAAGTAAGAGTATTTACACCACCAAAAATAAACTTCAATGCGCAAGAATACACAGAAATCATTAACTTCTCCCCCATTGTTGGCTGAAATCAGTGACGACGAAATCAAATCGTACATCGACAGTGACGCAATCCCTGACTGGAACATTACATTCCAGCAATTCCCAGTTCACACGCAGGCTGTTGAACGATGTGTGAAACTTGTCACGGAAGCCTCAGGAAAAGTTTGTGGAGCAGAATCTCGGGACGGATTTATAAGAACCACTCTAGTATCCAGATCACTCATGCCGAATTTTACCAACAAATCAGTTTTCAAAGTTCCGTCGGCTACAAAATAGATAACAGCACTTACGGCCAGGTTCAACTAACATGGACCATTTATTCAAAACTCTGTTCTTCTTTATAAAAGTAAGTTTATTGTTAAAAACTATGCGGCAACTGACATTTAAACCCTAAATATCTTTTTTCAGGTACTGCTTTTCTATTCGGATACCAAAATAACGCAGTATGTTCATATATTCAAAAATAAAAATACTGTAACCATTACTTTGAAAAAAAATATGTACATATATTAAAGGTATAAAAAAAGAGTTAAAAAAATGGGAAAATTTCAAAATTTTGTCAAACTTTAGGGCTTATGCGCTGTTGGAAGATGTTAACCGATTTTGATAATTTTTTTTTCTATTTGCTTGTCTACATAATTCGCAACTTTTTCGCACTATTGCAACCTCAAATCAGCCCACCCTAATTTATATTAAATATTTAAAAAAAGTTCCTAAATATGGGAAATTTCAATATTTCGTCAAACTTCAGGGCCGATGCGCGATCGGAAGATGTTGACCGATTTTGAAATTGTTTTTTTTTATTTGCTTGTCTACATAATTCGCAACTTTTTCGCACTATTACAACTTCGAAATAAAAAAAAATGGGTTTTCAGCCCACCCTAATGGCCGTGTCTCTGACACAGCCTGCAGGGACAGTCCGTGGCCGAAGGCCTCGGACAACTGCCTGCTGTATTTTTTTTTTAACATAAGTACCTTTTATCATTTCCCTTGCGGGAGTTTTTAGTAGGTCTGGTTTTTAAATATCGAGCTTTTAAATTCATTCAAGCTCAAAACCTTTTTAATATTGAGCTTATTTATTAGCTTAATATTATTTTCAAAAAAGTCGAGCACAAAAAGATGTTGCCAAGATCATCATCAGCACACTTTTTTGGTATGATTTTCGGTGAATTCATAAAACTTGTATGTATTGAAACACTCATCATATTAATGAGAATTCCTTTATACATACGTTCGAAGAATACCAAGCACTAACATTGGAAACACTTTCATGCTCAACTCTTTTTTAACATGTCAAAAAACCATCGGTTTTACACAGGCATGATTTATTTAATATTAAAAAGGTTTTGAGCTTGAATAAATTTAAAAATTTTTATATTTAAAAAACAGACCTACTGAAAACTCCCGCAAGGGAAATGATGACAGTTGACGTAGAGCACCGCGAGCTTGAAACAACAATATTGTTGATGGCTACCTCTGTTTTGTTGTACTGTAATGACAAAACAAAAGCAAATCATGCCTGTTTAAAACCGATGGTTTTCTGACATAATCAATAGTGTTGTATGTTTAAATTAAATAATATCGACACGTTCCCGGCGGAATGTATTAAGCGACATATTTGGCGACAATGACTTTTTTCCATATTCTCAAAATTTATGCCAAGCTCCACATTTCGATATACAGAGAATGTCCCTTGCATAACCACGTCATGAGTTAGTAAGCAAATGAAATGGTAATAACCGAAAAAAATAATATAAATCAGCTACTTGACAAAAAGTTTTTTTCGTTTCCCGAAAAAATTCCATTTGTCGCTTAATACATTCTGCCGGGAACGTGTCGATATTTAAACTATCAAGATTCTGCAGGTAACATTATTTCTTAAAATACAGATTTTGGAACTCAAGGTTTATGTTTTTATTGATATTTTATTGATATATCTACGTCAAATGCTAGCTACATAGTAATTCCCAATTATTTAGTCTTGACCCCAAAAAAAATTGTTGCTGGAGATGAAGTAGCGAAATTTGGGTATCGAATTCAGTTCTAAGCCACATTCAAATGCTAGTTACAATTTCTCCATTCATGGTCTCACGTGCTCACTAACGGCATTTCGCATAAAGCCGCATTCACAATGCAAGGTACAATTTCACCATTCTTGATCGGACAAATTGTTTGCAAACGCTTGAATTATTTCAAATTTTTTGGAGACATCCCACTGTGAGGCGTTCACAATACAAGCAGCAGATTGCTTCGAATGCTACATCAGTGTTGTAATTTAATACTAGGTGTGTTTTTATCCCCTGCTAAACTAATATTTCGACCCCTTTGTATGGGTAGCTAAGCGATATTAATCGTAAGATTCTCTTCAGTCGGATATTTAAATCAGTTATAGCTTCTCGACAGCCGTTTCCACAACCATATCGTAGTAATGTCATGTGTTATCGATTGTTACAGAGAATTATGCAGTGTCTAAAACGTTATTGGTGTATATGGTAGTTTTCATATTAAACTGACTACTTATCGACATTAAGCTTTGCGAATCTGTTAAAACAATCAAGCAGTGATACACACTACAAAGTGTGTCTTGACAATCTAATATCACTTTGACATACTGTGGATTCAAGTGTTCGTCAAACCAAAAATGCAAAGCATTTTAATTGTAACAATACATTTGACAATAATTCCATCAGACGCCTAGGTCGCCTAGGTAAAATCAGGTTAAACATCTGTTCAACTTGGTTGTTCGAAAACTGGTGACGAATATAGTGGATGGAAAAATGGGCGATAGCTGATTGAAAGAACTAGCGTTTAGCATACACTTTTTGACTCGCGTTGAACCAAAACTACTAAGCACATCAACAGAGAATATTTGGGTGTTAATAAATTCCATATAATAAACTGGTTATGAAGTGTTAGAGTAAAATTGTGTGCTCTCTAACCAGTCCAGTGAAAACCAGATGTTAAGTTTAGACATAAACCCATCACCAATTTAGGTTGCGAACTAGGCAGAAATTCATTTGATTGTAGACTTCCACTGAGTCTGAATATAGTGGATGGAAGAATGGGCGATAGGTGATTGAAAGAACTAGCGTTTTGCATACATTTTTTGCCTCGCGTTGAACCAAAACTACTAAGCACATCAACAGAGAATATTTGGGTGTTAATAAATTCCATGTAATAAAATGGTAATGAAGTGTTAGAGTAAAATTGTGTGTTCTCCAACAAGTACAGTGAAAACCAGCTGATAAGTTTAGACATAAACCCATCACCAATTTAGGTTGCGAACTAGGCATAAATACATTTGCTTGTAGACTTCGACTGAGTCACAGGGTAGTGTAAACGATAACGTAAAATCTTTAACATACTGTTAACCGTTAAGCGTTATGTTAGTTAACAGGGTACTCTCTAAGAACTACCACTAATTGACTACAACCCCATTCCAACTTCTACTTTAACATTTTAGCTCTCTCTGTATCTATGCCTGTGTTTCACTTTCTGCCTGTGTGTGTTTATAACAGTTTCCAATCAAAAGCCTGTTGCTTACGAAAAAATAAGGATGCTGAGCGTGCGATGCCTGTATCTTCTGTATGTTGGCCACGTAACGTCAGATACGCGTTTTAGCTCTTAGTGTACGGACAAGTTGAACGGTCGCTGCAAAATAAATTGTGTAAGGCAACAGTGTTTTGTTTTTGTTGTTTATGTTTTCAGACGGTTCAATGTATGTATGTGTGTCCGCCCGTCCGTCAGTCATTCCGTTTGCCTTCGTGCGGATTTTGTGTGTCAGTGTGCTATAATTCGTATACAAAAGCAGACAGAGAATTTAAGGATAACAAAAAGAAAAATGAATCAACTAAAAATGTAATTGAGGATTACATTTTTCCCCAGTCAAAACCAAGTCAATATAATAACAACAAAAGTAAATACTACGACAACAATTCACAAAAGAAATTGTGTACATACATATTTACATGTGCGTGTGTGTTTGTGTGTGTGGTTAAGGCAAATCTCTGTGAAACGGTGTAAGTTCTCATTACTTTCCCAGTTATGCCCAAAATACTCGTACCACCACCTTCTACTAACACCCACAGACTAAATGAAAGTGATAGTGTCAAATCGTGAGAAGTGTGTAAGCGGGATTGTATGTCAGTTTTGAAAAGAAAAGAATGGTAGAAAAGTAATAAATTGAAATTTACCTTCAATTTTAATTAATTTCATGTTTTGTTCATGTTTAGTGACAAAAGGTGAAAAGTGTATATATCAACTGTCGGAGTCAAAAGTAAATGAACGCGGCTTATAATTCTAGTATCTTCAAAGTTGTTGCTCTTTTGTCAATAACACTTAGCGGTAATACACCGGCCTCACTTATTTTAAAACTTGTAAGGTAACTTGATATGCCAGGGATGGGAACATGTACGCCATATTATTTGAAGATAAATTCTTCGAATTCATTATCCCTGTGAAACGTAATGTACAGCATTTACGTATAACTGTTGGTAAAAGTGATAAATGGCCCAGGATTTAAGTTTGTATCATACAACAAGATTTCCTACTTAATTTTTGGAAATTATTTAATCCGTTTTACACCGATTCCGATCCGTTTATTATTTAATAAGCTGTTTCATATTCTAATGATTCGAGTGGCCGTCAGTGGTGCAATGGCTCTTGTACATGAGAACATGGGTTCGATCCCTGCTCTGACCACCATACTTTTCTTTCGACAGCGGTCACGTCGCTTAGCGATGACGTCACTATCGGGTACTAAGCCATGAAACAAGCTTCTCAAAATACCGATCGAAAGAGGAGTACATCTGTAGGGCTCAATCATTGTTATTGAATTGTTAGTAGTTCTAACCAATCCCTTCATGGGATGTAATAGGAAACCAATTGTAATGATTCGAAAGCGTCACTGTCGCTAATCCTATTGTCTACTGCCGAAACAAATTAAAGGATGCTAGTGCGGAATTGAACCTCGACCACTCATGGACAAAAGCCGCTCATGCCTATGATCAGTAACAACATGTGTTTTTATGGGCGGCATGAAATATCGGCCAAAAGAAAAATTACCCAAAAATTTTATGAAAAATTGCACAATTTTTGAAATTGGGTCAAAATATGAAAAATTGCCTACAATTACATATGAAATTTACCCCACAAATAAATGCAAAATGAACCAAAAGAAATTTGAAAAATGGCCCAAAAACATTGGGCAATTTTCCATAAACAAAATGGTCGAAATTCATTGGGCAAATTTCCATATGAAAAATAGCCTAAAATCATAGTGGGAATGGAATAAAAAATACATTTAGGATTCCAAAGCTTCAATATTGGAAAAAAATTAAACCTCAGCTGCTTAAAGTCAGACTGGAATGGAGGCATTTGGCATCACTAGATAGATCTTCATGAAGTCCAGATGTGAAACTTGTTGAGTTTCTATTAATGAAACGTGAAAAATTATTGCGAGCAAGCACCGCGAAAAATCGCCCGATTTTTTCGTAATAATTATTCATATGTTGTTTTAGCGAGCGCCGCTAAACAAAAGTCACTATAAAAATATTGCGCTATTCTTCTTACAATGGTATTACAATGGTATGGTAGCCTTAGTGCAAGATCTAGACTCAGATCTTTGGAATAGACTAGACTCCAAACACTACATTTCCGTCTAGTTTGGAGCTATCAGCGTCAAAAACTAAATACCTCCCTTAACCAGGTATGCGTCCCTGCCGGATGAAGCGAGTGTCATGTCGTCGGATTTTATAGCGAACCAAATGACCACATGGGCTGGTGAATACAAGTGTATTGCCGACGTTGCAGCTATTTACCTTCCAACCTTCTAGTGGTGGAGGATAACCCTTCAAACCCTTCGTAAGAGTTTTAGGAAGAGACCATCGCCATTATCTGTCCTTTTCTCATCAGACTTAGGTAAGTAGATTTTTCCAGTACCAGCCGCCAATCCTAACTATGTCGTAGAGCAATATAAGGCGGACAACAGCAGTATATATCCAGTAAGCTGTTTTCGGGGATAAGTCCCATCGTCCTCGGATAGCCGTTTTTGACGTATATATGTAGGGTCAATGTGGCTGTACTTACACTATTCACAGTGCCTGACTACAAACTATGCTTTCTGTCGTCAATCAGACCTAGATACCTTGCACTAAGTTTCTCCACCACATACAGACAAGGATTGATTAAACGTAAACGGAATTTATCGTTCCGACTTATACTTACAAATACGAGTATTTGGCTATGGCTAAGGTCTATGTTAACATTAAATTAGCGATTCTAGTTTTGCAGAATTATAAATCTGATTCGATGTCACGCCTCGATTCTATCGTCCCAAATGTCCTCTGGACTGCGGTTTAGCCACTACAGCTTCTACCGTTTCTAGAGCTATTTATATCAAATTTACTTTCACGCTCCAACTTCCACAAGTCTAGCTTTTAGCATTTAGACCGAACGCTCATTCAACCGGTTGAACTCCTAATCAACAAAGCTACCTTGCCCAATTATAAATTTTTCGAAATAAATAAATCCTGTTTGTTAATTTCTTTCTCCTAGATGAATCCAAGACTACGATTTCGGTCATAACACTTATTACTTTGATTCCGTGCGGCGCTTATTTTTACTGCCCCTAATCCGATTTCAAAAATTATTTCTTACCCACAAAGCAAAAACTCGTTCCTCCCAAATGAAATCTCAGATAACTAAAGTTCATTTGGGGACTGTAGTTGGGAGAAACGAACTTCTGTTAAGCCATATATGTTATTTCAGTTGAGAGAAGCGAAAACATTCTGCAGCAAACAAGTTATGACAATATAAGCTGAAAAACATTTGCCAGAAACAGAAAACGGTTCCGCCAACTATTGTTTCGGTTACAGAAACCGAGTTCTAGTTACACCAAAATAAGCAAACGTTTGCCAGAACTGAAAAAAGTTTTTAGTAAATGAGTTATGACAAATTAGAGCTGAAAAAACCTTTACGATACACGAAAAACGGCTCCACCAACTGTTCTTTCCGTTACAGCAACCGAGAAAAATTTTGCGAGAATTTAAAATCGTTTGCAGTAAACGAGTTATGAAAAATTAGATCTGAAACAACGTTTGGGAGAAACATTACTTGTACATTAAAACTTTTATTTATGGCTTCCCTAAGCTCTTTTTTCTTCAAATTTCCAACTGTTATGGTTTCGGTTTTACCCATAAAGTTCGTTTAAAAAAAACGAACACTGTCTACTTACACGTCTGTCTCGCCTTGCATTCAAATAACAACTAAAAGCTCAGCAAATTACATCGCGTCAATTGTCCATCCCATAGACTAATACTTATAGTAGACCTAATACTTGTCTCACCAAATTTATGAAATTTGGCCTGGTGTGATATTTACGTTCGATGTTGAAAAGAATTGCTGTACTAATACCAGATAGAGGCAATGGTTGAAAACAACCAACAAAATAAGAACAACGGAATATCATTCTCTGTGTTAATATTATTGTGTTAAATACAACACAAATGTATGCTATCAATAACAGTCAATACAAAAGTTTAAATAAAATAAAATAAATCCCATTACATCCCATGAAGGGACCGGGGAGAACTTCTCACAATCACTGAGCTGTGCGGTTTCCAGTTTTCACTCATTGATTGGGACCTACAGTTTTACACCGATTCCGAACGGTATTTTGAGAAGCTATTTCATGGCTATATACTCGATAGTGTCACCGTCACTATGCGAGGTGACCGCCGCCGAAAGAAATTTTTTTTGAAGGTGGTCAGAGCAGGATTCGAACCCAGGATCTCATGTACAAGAGCCGCGCACACCAACCATTGCCCCACCGACGGCCACAATAAATAAAAAAGTTTAAACCACATTTAAATTTCACAGTTTTTCACCAAAACGACATGAAAAATTAAAGCAAGAAGTTATTGTAATTCCACCTGGTGTATGTCACTTTTCATCAAACATCCCTCTATTACACCGACCGCATCAAGAACAGTGTGAAAGGAAACGTCAGATGAGCCAAATATTCTCTCTAGTATGATTTACTCTATGGTCCATCCAAGATATAAAGTATTGACAAGGTAGAAGCATTAGAGTTTGTGATCACTTTTATGTACAGTCGACAGAATGAGAGAAATTTACGGTCTTCGTAATCCGTGCTCTCATTAGAAAACTGGCTAATTTATCGTAAACGTTTTTGAAATATGCTGCAAATGTAATTTTGAACGCGTTTGATGCAAACGAGAATTCGTTTGCAACAACGTGATATACATTTGCGATATATGAATTTATTTGGGAGAACTACATGAACAATTGCCATTAATAAATTAATACAAATCAAACAAAGAATTGTTGCGGCAACCAAGCAATAATCATTTATATTTTCTTTGCGTGTAGCTAATATCTACTTCATAATTCATACGTCTAGTTTCCTGTTTCTTAAGCCTATTTGTTGCTCTGATTTATACTGCGCCCAATTCAAGTCTACAAAAATCTCCTATAGCAATATCTGTATACTCTACCAGCGTTGAACTGTAACCCAAAAACTGCGTCTTCATTTCATTTTGTATAGAAACAACAATGACATTATAAGTATAATACAATTCCCGAAACGGAAAGCTGAGAAGTTTGTTATATAATTAAAAAATTGTTATATAATAAAAAAAGAGTTCAGGAGAGTAATAATATTTAAACAATTCTTCAATTTGTTTTCTTATCCCTTTTCATTAACCACCTCTGTTAAAAGAAAGATAATGATATTTAAAGTAACTTTATGTGTATCAATTATAAAATGGAATAATAATTGGGTAACAGTCAGTCACCCAATGATTTTGCAAAAAACTGGAAGTTTTTTTCTTAAACCCCCTCCCCCCCCCCTTTTAAACAAATAATACCGGGAACCGGTATTGAAAATTTGTTAATCAAACAAACCGCTAACTGGGTTTTGAAACAGCGATTATTTCAAAAAATTTAAAACCGGTTTAATTCTCGGTAAAGTCAAAAAATTACTTCCACTTTGTTTACAAAATAATTTTATTTAAATAACCGGATATCGGTAAGGATAACTGGGGTTTAAGGGTTTCAATGTAATGCCACGCCCCTATTTCTTCAGCCCTAATCCAACACCGAACCTTTCGAAATTAAGCGAGGCCTCAGACAAGGTGACACGCTATCGTGCGATCTCTTTAACATCTTAATAGAGATTATTCTGAGAAAAGCTGCTGTCAACATGAATAAAACCATCAGCAGCAAAAGTCACATGCTGCTCGTGTATGTTGATGATATAGATATTATTTCATTACTGCTATTACTATCATTACTGCGGTGTTTTCGAGAATTGAGAAGGAGTCAGGAAAAATGGCTCTGAAGATAAATGAGGACAAGACAGATCTTTTGCTTTATCTCTCCAGTTGGCAATACTAAGTGTACGCAGGGATTCGCAACCTGATCCCTCCAGCGGAGTCTTGGTCTTCCTATTTTTCGTCTTCCTTCAAGTTCGGTTTCGAAAACCCTTCGCGCTGGTTCATCTTCATCCATTCTACTGACATGGCCTAGCCAGCGCAATCGCGTTATCTTGATCCGATTAACTATGTCAATGTCGGGATATAGCTCATACAGCTCATAATTCATGCGTTGCCGACACTCGCCGTTGTGCACTATAGGGCCATACTTTTTTCGGAGTATTTTTCTCTCGAAGGCTCATACAGATGTTTCGTCTGCTTGCGATAAGACCCAAGATTCGGCACCATAAAGCAAGACAGGTTGTATGAGAGTCTGGTATAGTTGCACTTTTGTTACTCGAGAGAGGGCTTTATCTCTAAAGTGCTTGCTTAGCCCAAAATAACATCTATTCGCATGCACAATTCTCCGCTTGATCTCAAGGCTGATGTTGTTGTTTTTGTTCACGGCAGATCCGAGGTATACAAATTCGTCCACTACCTCGAAGTTATAACGGTTATCAACGTTCACGCTTTGGTCTAATCGCGTGGAGGCCCTGTTCGTTGAAACCATTAATTTTGTCTTGTCCTCATTTACCGTCAGACCCACTTTTGCTGACTCCTTCTCAATTCTCGAAAAAACCGCAGTAACTTCTCTAATTGTGGGCCCAATGATATCTATATCATCAGCATACGCGAGCAGCATGTGACTTTTGCTGCTGATGGTTTTATTCATGTTGACTGCAGCTTTTCTCATAATGATCTCCATTAAGATGTTAAAGAGATCGCACGATAGGGTGTCGCCTTGCCTGAGGCCTCGCTTAGTTTCGAAAGGTTCGGTAAGATCCTTACCAACTTTCACTGCGGATTTGGTGTTCGTCAAGGTCATCCTGCAAAGGCGTATGAGTTTTGCAGGAATACCAAGCTCAGACATTGCTTCATAAAGTTTCTCCCGTATCGGCCTATCGAAGGCTGCTTTATAATCGATAAATATATGATAGGTGTCGATTTGCTTTTGGTGTGTCTTCTCCAGGATTTGGCGTAGCGTGAAAATCTGGTCAGTTGTCGATTTTCCAGGCCTAAAGCCACACTGGTATGGTCCAATCAGGTCAGCGATAATTGGTGTTAGTCTTTCGCACATTATACTTGATAGAACCTTATGTGCTATGGATAAAAGGCTTATTCCACGGTAGTTGGCACAGATACTCGGGTCACCTTTTTTAAATATGGGACATAGTACACTGAGACTCCAATCGCCGGGCATGCATTCATCTAACCAAATTTTGCTAATGAGCTGATGCATGCACCTTATCAGCTCATCGCCGCCAGCCTTAAACAGCTCCGCCGGTAATCCATCGGTTCCTGCGGCTTTGTTGTTCTTAAGCCGGGCAATAGCTGTTCTGATCTCGTCTTGGTTAGGAGGGGGCAATCGACGTTGTCGTCCATACTGTGATCGATTGTCCCATCGTCATCGGATATCTCAGGTACTAGTAGCGCGGAGAAATGCTCTCTCCATATTTCCAACATGCTCTGCACATCTGCGACGAGATCTCCGTCCTTGTCTTTACAGAAGGGGGGCCCTGAACCATGTCCATTAGTTCCTTTTTTAACTTTTTGGTAGAATTTTCGGGCTTCGTTCTTCCTTCTGTATGTCTCAATTTTCTCACTCTCGCGCTTTCTCCACTGCCGTTTCTTACGCCTAAAGAGACGGTTTACCTCCTTCTCTTCTCCCTATACCGCTCAGTTGCAGCTCGCGTTGCAATTGACTGAAGCATTACCATACGTGCAGCGTTCTTTTCGTCATTTGCTATGCGACACTCTTCATCGTACCACGGTTTATTGCGAAGCGGTTTTTCGAAACCAAGTACGGTTGTTGCGGCAGTTTTTATAGAGTCGGAAATGGGTTTCCACTGCGCACCAGGATCGTCATCGGGAGGGGGTGGGTTCTGTGCCAAAAGTTGCGAGAGCTTCCTTGAGTAGGCTGTGCCTACCTCTGGTAATTGCAGCTTTCCGATGTCCAGCTTCCTCTGCGTCTGGTTTCGTACGATTTTCGCTCTACTTAATCTTGTGCGAACCTTTGCTGCTACCAGGTAGTGATCAGAATCGATGTTAGCTCCTCTGATCACTCGTACGTCCATTACACTGGATGAGTGCCTTCCATCAATTACCACGTGATCAATTTGGTTCTTAGTTCTTTGATCAGGGGATGCCCAAGTAGCCTTGTGGATGTCTTTATGCTGGAATCTTGTACCACTAATGACCATTTTTTTTACCGCGGCAAAGTCAATCAGTCTCATACCGTTGTCGGAACTGTCAGCATGTAGACTGAAATTGCCAATAGTTGGATTAAACACATTCTCCCTTCCTACTTTGGCATTAAAATCTCCTAGTACAATCTTAATGTCATGGCCAGGGCAGCGGTCATACGTTTCCTCTAGGAGCTCATAGAATATGTCTTTGGTATCATCATCTTTCTCTTCTGTCGGGGCATGCACACAAATTAGGGAAATATAAAAATATTTCGCTTTTATGCGGATTGTGGCTATTCGTTCACTCACAGGATTGAACCTAGAGACTAGATGTCGTAGTCTTTTGCCAACTACAAATCCGCAACCAAATTCATGTTTTTTTTCATGGCAACTGTGGTATATGTCGCAGTTTCTTTTTCTTGTGCAGCCATGTCCTGTCCATCGCATTTCCTGGATAGCGGTAATGTCAGCCTTATAACTTTCGAGGACATCTGCCAGTTGGATACTTGCAACGGATCTATATAGAGTTCTTACATTTCAAGTGCATATCCGTAAATCGTGGTCCTTATAACGTTTGCGGGGGTCGTTAACAAATAGGGGTTGTTTATGTTTTCTGTTTCGTTTTTGTATTTTCACTGCCATTATGAATTACAATTGCCCTGATTTAACGCCACGCTAATTTCTATCATCCCCAATGAGAATTTCCAAAAATCCCTTCTTAGCTGATGCCTACTCCATAGGGGAAACATCCACCCCAAATTTCATAATCTTATCTATAGATGTTTGGTCATGGCGCTGATGAATCACCCAGTCAGTCATCAGAGAGTCAGTCACCAAGCAATTTTATATTTAGCCAGCCTAGGATAGAGGCGCTATCGACAGTATCACATTGTGAAAATTTCATAAGAATCGGTCCATTGTTATGGGAGGTATAACGATTTTGTTAAAAAGGCTTGTAGCCCTGCCCACTTTCCTCACAAAATATTTTTCATTCTACGGCCAATATATATACCAAATCACGTCTTCATACCAGAATAACAATTTTTAAAAAGAGGCGTGGCACTGCTCACTTTCCACAAACAAAATATTATCCTTGCACGACCAACATATGTACCAAATCTCATCTACGTAGTTCTAATGGGCGGTGCCACACCCTCTTTACCCCCTTGCAGTTCGAATTTCCAAAAATACCTTTTTAACCCCTTGGAGTTAGAATTTCCAAAAATTCCTTCTTATCGCGCGCCTACTTCATAAAAGGAACCTAATTGCCAAATTTCAACGTTCCAGATTCCGCTCCGGTGGTGCAATGGTAGTGTGCGCGGCTCTTGTGCATGAGGACGTGGGTTCGATCCCTACTCTGACCACCTTAAATTTCTTTCGACGGCGGTCACCTCGCTTAGTGACGGCGACACTATCGAGTATTTAGTCATGAAAAAGCTTCTCAAAATGCCGTTCGGAACCGGTGTAAAACTGTAGGTCCCAATCAGTCAGTTTAAAACTAGAAGGCGCACAGCTCACTGGTTGTGAGAAGCTCTCCCTAATCCCTTCATGGGATGTAACGGGAAACCATTTATTTATTTATTTAGCTCCCGCTCTTTGGGCTGGGGAGTGATCAGTCAATGAGTCAGTAACGCAAGCCTTTTATATATGTATAAGTATATGTGTAAAGGTTCTTCCGGTAAGGACTTAAAACGCAAACCATTTGAGATATTTATAAATCTTTATGAACGACTTGAAATACAATCACAACGTTTATGAATGGAACTCGACTTTGTTCATATGGCCACTGTGGCCACGTCGCCAGCGCTCGATTCGTTGGACCCAGTTTTCGGTGACTCGGTCACACATTTCGGCCGTAACGGCCGCTATTTCGCGTTCAATGTTGGATCTGAGTTCTTCCAACATCGTCGGCTTGTTGGCATAGCCCAATGATTTGACGTAGTCCCAAAGAAAACAGTCTAGAGGCGTTAAATCGCACGAACGAGACGGCCAATTGACTGGTCGATTTCTTGAGATAACACGCTCACCAAACTTACTCTTCAATAAATCGATTGTAACGTGTGATGTGTGGCTTGTGGCACCGTCCTGTTGAAACCATGTTTTCCAATTCGGCCCAAAAATAATCGGTAATCATGGCGCTATAACGATCGCCATTCACACTAACGTGACGATCATTATTGTCGACAAAAATATGGCCCAATAACGCCGCCGGCATGCAAACCGCACCAAACAGTTATTTATGTGGATGAAGGGGTGATTCATGAAGCACATGTGGATTTTCACCAAACCTATAATGCATATTTTGCATATTGACGAACCTATTGAGCCAAAAATGAGCTTCGTCACTGAAGATGATTTTGCGATGAAATTCATCATCTTGGCGCATCTTCTCCAGAGCCCAATCGGAGAACGTACGTCGCGTCAAATGGTCCATCGGCTTCAATTCTTGAGTCAGTTTGATCTTGTATAGGTGTAAACCAATATCTTTAATCAAAATTCTCCATAAAGTGGTCTTGGCGATGCCCATTTCTGGAGAACGCCGCGGAATCGACTGATTTGGATCGTTTGCTATGGACGGCTGAACGCCAGCGATATTTTCGTCACTTCACACTTTACCATGATGAAAATGTTGAGTTTATTGAAAAAAAGGAAAGTAACAGTTAGATGATCAGTGAAATAGTGCGTTCACAAATTAAATTCAAAGTTGTCAAGTGCCTATTGGAAAACCCATTACTTATAAATATATTTCCCTATGAAGCTCCCTACTGCGCCTGCAGAGCGGTTTCCGTATAGTTGCCCTCGTTTTAAGATTTACTTCCTTGGACGAAAATGCAAGGATTCTCCCGCTTTCGGTATTAATTGCACCTTATATTCTCTCCATCTAATGGGAGTATAGAATATCTTGATGCAGCTAGTATAAAGTTTCAGTAGTCAAGAACTGTCCAGTGGTGCTATCCCATTAGGGCCCAGTGTAGTGTTTCTTCTATCACGATATTTCTCGCAACGTGCAAGTTGTCGTGGTTGTTCGGTGAGGCCGACCTTATATCTTCGGAACTGTTTCCTGGAAAGTGTGTGCTTAGAAGTAGGTATAATCCCATATACTCTATTCTCCCGCCGATTATTCTTGCCCATAGTTGAAATTCAACCTTCTTATCGCGCGCCCACGTCATAAACGGAACCTACTTGACAAATTTCAACGTTCCAGCTTCCGCCATTTGGGCTGGGGAGTGATCAGCCAATGAGTCAGTAATGCAAGCCTCTTACACAGGGTGGTTCAGTCACGAATGGACAGATTTCACCGGCGTATTCCTTAGATCATTTCATGAAAATATGACCATCCACGACTATCACCGAAAATGCAAGGGGGCGAAATGGCAGCGGTTTGAAAATTTTCCGATTGGTGGTCAGAGGGTACTAGGGTAAAATTACTAAGTTCTGAACGAATTCTTTGTTTTTGGGCTTGTTGGAAAGGTCTTTAAGAGACCTTTCAGAAAAATTTTGGATGGAAAAATTTTTTTTTTTTTAAAGTGAAATAACCGCGTACATTCATTTGTTTTTGTAAATTAACACGTTTAAAATTTTATTTTATTGGCATTTTTGGCTGAAGAATCAAACACAAAGGAAAAAACACATTTGATATTAAAGGAAGTTTACAATGTGGTTCCATTGGAACGGTAAGACCTCCGACCGCTGGTTCAGATCTTAGCAATTTTACCCTAGGACCCTCCGATCACCAATTCGAAAATTTTCAAACCGCTGCCATTTCGCACCCTTACATTTCGGAGATGGTCGTAGATGGACATATTTTCATGAAATGAGCCAAGGAATATGCTGGTGAAATTTGCCTAGTCGTGACTGAACTACCCTGTATATAAGTATATACGTATGTACTTATAAATATATTTCCCTATGAAGCTCACTAGTGCCTGCAGAGCGGTTTCCGTATATTTGCCTTTGTTTTAAGCATTCAGACTTGTGGGCAGCCTATGGTCGTTCGCAGATATTAGTCAATAATTCTCTCCAATGACTTCTTTGGATGAAAATGCAAGGATTCTTAATTGCACCTTATATTATCTCCCTCTAATGGGAATATATGATATCTTGATGCAGCTCGTATAAAGTTTCAGTAGTCAGGAACTGTCCACTGGTGCTATGCCGGCAGGGCCGGGTGATTTGTACGGATTGAAACCGCAAATAGCCAAGTGCAGTGTTTCTTCTATCACGATATTTCTCACAACGTGCAAGTTGTCGTGGTTGTTCGGTGAGGCCAACCTTATATCTTCGGCACTGTTTCCTGGAAAGTGTGTGCTTAGATGGAGGTATAATCCCTTATACTCTATTCTCCCGCCGATTATTCTTGCCCACAGTTGAAATTCAAACCTTTATGCTTCGAAAGACTTTATTTTGTGCCGACATATCCTTCACTGGAAGGAGCCCATCCGAGTCAGGGCTTCTGCCCTTTCATTCCCCAATATGCATTAGTACCCAGGAGTAAATATGATCTGAAGGCTTTCAATGTTGTCGAACTTAATTATCTCGAGAATTGTATAGTGTCAAGTATTGCCTAGTGACGGTAACACCTCAGTATTAGTTATTTCTCCAACAATTCTGCAATTTCTTTTAAAATCTTTAATAAATAAAATAACCCATAAAAATTCTTTAAGTTTGTATCAAATTCAAAGTCATCAGATGACTACAACAAGGAAAATTACTATTATATCAGTACAATTGTTGTGGACTCTGACTGTTAGACATATTGTAAACGTCTGTATGTAAATACAATAAAGAAAGTTCATTATAATTTGAAAACGACCACGCAAAATGTTACCGTTTGCAAAATATCTTAGCATTTATTAAACCTCAAACTCAAACTCAATATCGTTTCCAATATCTATTCAAATTGCAAAACACTTGTTACTGATGTCCTGTATAATGTTGTGATGATGCTGGCATTTGTGTCAGTATCTTTGTGTAACTAAGTTTTCAAGTAGTGGTTCTTGAGAAATGTCACGAAAGCTGTCGGTACTCCATCTCCAATACATTCGATGGTCCTCGGCGTGTACCACTGGATATGTGTGTGTTAGCCAATTATGGAAGTATCTACTTACACAATTTCCAAGTATTTGTTAACATCTGGGTAAATCTGTATGTACTTTACTAAATAATTCGTAATGGCCTTCAACGTATATTGGCAATTTCATGAGTAAGAAATTGTGTAACGTTTATAACTTCAGTTTGTGGAAATTGCAAAACTTTTCTGAAATTGTTTAGTGATTAACTACTTATAATGATTCGGCATGATTGGCAGGAATTGGATATTATTTTGTATCTTAGTATTCAGACTGGTAGTGGTCAAATAAAGTAAAATATTTGAGTTGAATTATTAACACTATTTCGCAACATCTATGTTTATCATATACAAATCTGTATTTTGCTGTTTTTCAATTTCAATTCAATTCAATTTATTGATTCATACTGATGTACAAATTTGTTCACAATTATAGTTCGTACAATTTAAAGAGTTTAAGGATGTTTTCCTTTTTCAGCTTAGATATGACAATGTGTTTCTTAAAATAGTATTTACAATTTAATATTACAAATGGAGGCAAAAACTTTCAAAAACCTATATGAAAAAAAAAAAAAAAAAAATTTTTCATATGATAAAACTTATAACTACTTTATATGCTAAAATGAGGCCAGCTCAACAATATGATCATGTTCAGAAACAGAACATTTGGCATTAAAATTTACAGACAGTTTGTCTATCTTGACAACCACAAGGTCGACATTTGCGATCTGGTGGAGTCGTGCGGTAGAGTACAATCTTGGAAGATTATATATTAACTTTAAAAGTTTGTTCTGGAGTACCTGGAGATTTTTTAAATGACAATTTGCACATTTTGCCCAAACAGGGGCTGCGTAAAATATCACAGCGTGAAATATTAATTTAAATATTAACATTTTATTTTCAATGTTTAATGCCGATGTTCTGTTAATAAATGGATATAAAGTTCTAATAAGGATGTTACATTTGTTAACAATGTATGATATATGATCCTTATACGATAGCTTAGTATCTAGAGTTATACCTAAATATTTAACATTATTTTCCCATTTTATGTCTGCATTGTTAATATTGATGTTGACCTGAGGTAGAAAACGTGCTTTTCTTTTCCTTGAGAAATAGATAGCCTGACTTTTTTCGCAGTGTATTGCAATTTTCCACTTGGTGAAATATTCAAATAACTTTCTGAGTGCTAGTTGTAAGTTTGAAACAATATCGGATGATAATTTAGCTGAACATAATATTGCTGTATCGTCAGCAAATATGGACATAACACAGTTTTCTATAGTCGGAATGTCCGACGTATATATGTTATACAGTACTGGTGATAAGCATGATCCCTGTGGGCAGCCAGCATTTATGTTAAACAAACTCGAATGTTTAGATCCGATGTGAACCCTAAAAGACCTGGACTTTAAGAAATTTTGGACAATTTTTATAATATTTGGAGGAAAGTTTAACTTTATTATTAAAAATCAAGCCATCGTGCCATACTGAGTCGAATGCTGCTTTTATGTCCAATAAAACCATACCGGTGGAATCTTGTTTCTCAAAATTAGACTTGACAATATTTCTTACTCTGACTAAGGGATGTATGGTGTTATGCTCCCTTCGAAATCCAAACTGCTGAGGCGGTAAAATGTCCTTTTCGTCTAAGAATTCTGTAATATTTTCCTTTATTACCTTCTCTAGCACTTTGCTAATGGAAGACAATAAACTAATAGGGCGGTATGAGGATGGGGAATCGTAAGGTTTATTAGGTTTGTTAATGGCAATAACCTTTGCTTCCTTAAATTGATCGGGAAAATAACCCAACTTAATACAGCTATTTATCAATATGGTCAAAAAATGTATACCTTTTCTTGGAAGGGATTTGAGGCAATTGTTATTTATGCCATCTGCCCCAGGTGATTTCTTGGACTTAAGTCCCTTAATTATTGCAGTAATTTTGGCATAAGTAGTATGAACTTGATTCAAACCTGAGTTGAAATTAAATTTGTCAATAGCGTCCTTTACTAGGTCCTCCGTAGCAGAGTCAGTTAAATTTGCAGAGTAGGTATGATTATTTGAAAAGGTTTTACCCAATATTTCACATTTCTCAGCAGTTGTGGAGAAGCGTGAGTTATTATCCTTTAGGATTGGTATGTTTTTAGATTTACCCCCTATGATTTTTACATATAGCGTGCTTGCGGTATATATAGCGCGTGCTTGCGGATTGTCGCAATTATAGTATTCTTGCGTCCACACCCAATGTATTTGCAATTTAATATAACATATTTGTGACCCAAATTTGGCGCTGTTTGATGAAAACAAAAACGTAACGTTGAAAAACGTGGTTTTTAACTGCACTACAAATTTCATTGAAAAACTAAATACAATACATTTTTTATTAACGGTCCAGCTCACGGGATCTTAACGCTAGACGCGAAATATTTTGGGAATCATCATAAAACAAACCGAGGTACATTTCGAGGGGTGGACAAGAAACACTTTTCTCCCCTCCATACAATGTGAGTAGGTCTAATTTTACATAGATATTTGCATTATGGGATTTAATTTTATTTAAAATTCATTATTTAAAATTTAAATGTAATTGTTGTATATAAAATGTAATTGTTTTTTATCTTCCTGACGATAATAAAGTAAATAAAGTAATTTAAAATAGGCTTTAAAGTAATTTAAAATAGGCCTAATAAAGTAATTTAAAATAGGCCTAACGCTCGAACATGAACATTTTAATTTTAAATAGAAGCCGAAAAATCGAATAAACCGTCACATTTATAAAATACTTTCTTATACAATTTGTTAGAGCCTATAAGGAATTTGAATTTCCATTGAAATAAAATAAAAAAGACACGCGTATTATATCTTAGAAACGGAATTTGAGTCCACAAAGCTCAATTAAATTCATTTTCAGCTCAATAAATATTTCAACTCTACAATTCAGTAAGTAGAAGCTTTTTGTCCTTCCAGTGAATTACAGTGAATTACAAAGATGATGAATTTTAAATGAGCAGAAGATTTGACTGATAGCTTACATTAACTCATGCGTATAACAATTGTTTGATATGAAATCCCAAAGACAATAATTAAAATAAAGTTTCGTTACAATTTTGATGTAAATTTTCCTTGTTTAGCTAACATTGAAACGATTACTTTTACATTTGTATTGTGATATTCATGTTTTGTTCTCTGATGTTGTCTTGTAACTGCAACTAGATCCCATTATTGCGGAAAGTATATTCTACAACTTTGCCTGCTCACTGTAATAATAATAACAATACAAAGAGTAATAATATTTCAATGAATACTTTATAAACTATGACTAAATTTGTGTATAATAATTATCTAGTTTTAAATTAAAAATTTCGTATTCATTGCACACACCTTTGAATATTTAGACTGACCTTTGATTTAAATAAAAAGCCAAATTCTAGAAATGTAATTAAATATCCTCAAATAAAATTGTTTTAATGTTTAAAATGTCAATGGTCTTCTCAAATTCAATTAAATTTTAAACAATTGTTTTTGTCCATCAAGGTAAAAATTTGCTACAAAACACTCAAAGAGATTGCGAACTCACATGATGTTAGACACTTCAGTTCACATGCAATTGAACTGTTTTTTTTTAATTCCTGTTTTACTGATAGACAGGTTTTTGTGCCCGGCTGCGGTCACACGAACTCAACATTTTGTTTGCGTTATTAGCAAATACTATATCAAGAGTGCGATATCTGGAGAGCCTTCATCCGATAGCATATTGTAGCATGTTTTTAAATATGCTGCAGTTATCGAGATATCAAGGGTTAAAAAAAATCGACAACATTTTTGTAACATTTTACTTGACCAGACACTTCTTAATGTGTTAACATCTATAATGAAAGATGGGGAAATCTATCAAAGTGAACACATGCAAACAACACAAAGCGTTAGCATCACGGACGTGGTTGTTGTATAACAATAGTTTCTGCCTGAAAATAAGTATGATGGTATTGATGTAGAGGCAGCGAACAAACAAGCAGGTCGTCTGGAACGAACTGTATGAAGAGAATAAGACTCGTTTATGCTCTTTTACTTAGACTCTTTACATGAGAGCGGAAAAAGAGTGCAATAAGTTCTCTACACTATTCAATACCTTTTGTCGTCGCTCTGTTTATGACAAAACAGAAACAATTATTTCAGTGAGCTAAATATTGCTTTTTATTCAGTTGTATGCCAGCATTCAAACAAGCAGGTTGTCGTCGCTCTGTTTATGATAAAACAAAAACAATAAATTCAGTGAGCTAAATATTGCTTTATTTATTTTAACAATATTACATCTAATGTTAAAACAGATGTAAGAAAAAAGAAAGTGCAATAGCTACAGAGTCTTCAGCACAAAAACTATTCTTTTTTTTATTTTCCAATGTAACATTTACTAATGTGTTCATAGAAATCGAACAGGTACCGTGTAACAAAAAGGTATTAACACATCGCCAGTGAGTTCGAACACTACTAAATTGTTGTATACACCTCCCTAAAAGGAGCGGAAAAGTATATTAAAGTTGTCAATAACGCGCTTTGTCTGGGGATAACGTTTTACAAGTCCATAACCTTGTTTTTACAATTTTACTCGACCAGATATTTCTTAGCACAACTCCCCAAAATAAGCGAAAAAATGTAAGAAACTTATCGATAACTGACTTTGTTATCGGGGTATCAGGGGTTAATTTCTCGAGTTATTGTTTGACACAAGACACTTGCAGCAGTAGATTTATTGACAGTAAAAGCTTTGGACGGGAAATACAACATCGTCTTGGTAGTTTCGGTAGGGTATTATTTTAATAAAGCTGCCATTGGCAGGATTTGTATGTTTTTCTAGCTTGGGGTAGGTTTAAACTAAACCACAGACCTGTCATTCATGAGCATGAACATCAGCTATCGTTGATGTTTATTGTCGGATTACCTTGATTACCTTCTGGATATCATGTAAGAATTTAATAGAAGTTGTTCACATCACTATCATGTTTACAACATTTGTAGATAATTTCTTTTTTTAAATTCATCAGTCAGATAAAAAGTTATTGACAGAACTCATGCACATGAATGACAAGTCTGTGGTTCGCTTAGCAACGGCTTCGAGGCTTCGCCATAGTTTTTGGTGTGAAACAATTTTCTGAGTGGCCGACGTTTGGCTGGGCTAAGGGAGTTTCTTCTCCGTCCTCGTGGCTTCGGCAGATGTTTCTTTATTACAGCTTTCGGCGCGGCCTTTCTTTGGGATTTTCTCCCTAGTGGTGAGTCGAGCAGCGGCTTCGTGGTAACTCACCGTTTCCGAGTTATTACCACTTTTTTATTTTAGAGATTTTCCTATTTTAGCCATGTTTTGAAAAAAAATTCTTCCATGCAAATTGGACCACTTTATGAAGAACCTTTAGAAATCCTCAAAAATTTGTTATTTTTCCGGTTGGACGCTCCGTTTGCGAGTTATACAATTTTTTTCTAATTTTTTCATATTGTCGATCAAAAATGGGGATGGGTTACCCTGGGCAACCCAAAGCCGTAGTTAACTACCCATTACTTTCCGCATTACCCTGTTGGTAATGGGTAATCGTAACGGGTAATTCCCTATTTTCGTAGGTAGCTACCCATTATTTTCCCCATATGCTGTGGGTAATGGGTAAACGTTCATTACACATTCCCCACGACGATGTGTATGGGTTACACATGGGGAGTAAATACGAACTGTGTAAGAAACCTCTCAATTTCCCTAAATTGTACGCCCTGATATGTAAATATTTAAACGAGTTATAGAAAAAATTTGTTTAACTTTCCCGTCTTATTTTGTGATGAGTAACCGAAAAACATTATGAGATACAGGGGTCACAAACTACCTACTCAACCAATATATATGTATATATGCTCGTGTGACCCAACCATAATCCGCTTAAAAGTTACACTGTAACTGCTATGCTGTGGATAATGCTACAATTTACTTTATTTATAGTTAATACAGCTACATCCCAGTCAGGCACTACTTTCACATGAATTCTATAAAAACAGTTCACCAACAGGTGGATGCTATTCCTTACATATTATCATGGAATACACACCAGCTCCATCTGCCACCCACTCGTTCTACTTCGTCCTTTGTTGTAATTGCCTGGCACACCAAATGTTTCCTTTCTCTTTTTGCATTTTTATTTCAAAAGTTTAGTGACTCTGGCAGATATTGCTTTCAACATATCACTGTGTCACTTAGAAGGAGAAAAGAAAAGTTATAGAATTTAAATTTTCTTAGATTGTTAGGAAAACTTTTTATTTGATATGTATGTAGTCTGTTCAAATGTGGTACGATTTACATCATTCTTCGAATGTTAGGCTAAATCAATACCGATATATGATGATACCCTACAACACATTATGTGGGAATGTTGAAACTATCAACATAAACAAGAGATTTCAACAAAAAGTATGGGTTAGTTTAAAGCAAAACCCAACCTGCAAGTCGGTCAGAGGTTACCATTCACAAAATTAAGACACCCGTCTTGGAGTTCCGTATATGCACATCAATGATTGGCAGTTGTTTGGGAAGTCATTTGGCTTCTGAAGGATGGCACCAGAATGGTGAAAAATCTATATGTAACAGCACAAACTGACGTAATTTTTTTAGAAAAAGAATTGTGACAAATATAAAGCTTCGGAAAGTGTCCAGTTTGCCTACTTAATCGTCAAACCAAATCTTTTTCGAAAGAAATGGGTCATTTTTGGAATACAACAATCCTTGTGTTTTGCTTATACACCTCTTTAGGCGAGTGTTCTTTAGTCCGTGTTATCGTAATGCAGAAATTTTAAAACACTGTACCGCAAGATTTTTGCATTTTAAGATATTTTATACCCCTAATGTCTCGCAACGGGACATCTATGGCGTTGAATGAACTCCATCCCAATACATGGCAATCTGAACGATCTCTTATCGCGAATCCCAATTTTTTTTGCCACTTTAATCACAAATCAGAACTGCATAATTTACGGACCTCTTTATTCTTCGTTGCATAAAATGGAAATAAAAATAATAATCAATTGCATTAATCAGTAACATAATTCCTAATTAATACAATTTTAAATCCAATATTTTAAGCGGACTTTGCACTTTATAAAGTATGAAAAAAGGGAATTTCTCCACATCGTTTTCAGTGTTTTTCAAACATTTTGACTTTGGCCCATATATAAATATTTTAATATCCTATAAAAGGCTTATACAAAATTGATGTACATTTTATATAAAAGGCTTATACAAAATTGATGTACATTTTATATATACCCTTCACACAAATCATTTTACATCTCGAAAAAGTACTTATTTATTATCTGATTATTGCAAATTCCTTACAAAACATTGTACTTTTGAATAAGGAAATTTTAACAGCCAAAGCCACGATGTCAAACGTTAACGTTCGCTTTCTTTCTATGCGACAAACAGATTTGGTGCCCACTAACAAGCAAACGAAAACGTCTACAATTCAGTACAAAATCGGACCCCACTTACGACCTCTCCAACAAAATCTAAGCGAACGAAGCCATTCACTTACTTTCGATTCAAAAAGCGACCCACTATATTTCGACTTGTCGTTCGTATCATAGAGTAATACATATATATAGAGAAAATATTTCGCTCATCTAACGTTTCCTTTCACACTCTTCATGGTGAGGTGAGTGTGATAGGAGCTGGTCGGTTTACACTAGGTGCTGTTTCAAGAACTGTCGATTTAAATTTGTCATGTCATTTTGGTTGAGAACCGTGAAATTTAAACGTATTTTGGACATATTCTTACCTTTAATGGTTTGTATAAATTTGTGTTGTATTTAAAACAATAATTTTAACACCCAAAACGAAATGCCGTGTTTGTTTTCTTGTTTGAACCATTCCCTCTATGCTAAATGTCATAAATTTGCTTTGCGAAATGTTAACTCTAAATATATGTATTACTCTATGGTTCGCATGGTTTTATGTGTGTTTGTGTGGCTTTTATTCAGAACAATAACATGAAGTTGACATTCCCCATAAGATTTGAGCGAGAGAGAAGAGTACGAGCCACCAGTATCTGCAGGTTCTGCAAAGTTGGCGTATTTATGCTGAAATTGAGACATATTTTAGTAAAAAATATATAATCATGGCATTCCCTTATCCATTGTGTTTCTTCCATTGAATTCTATTTAAGGTCAGTACATAAACAAGGACGGAAAGCGTTATTTCATGCACAATATATGATAAACCAGGTTGTTATTATTCTAACTGTCCCGAAATACGCCCAACAATAAAATTAATTATTTCCACAATAAAATTGCATAAAACAAATCGTCGCTGCGCCAACGAAAACAGTTATGTGTTTTTTATTAAATTTTCAGGAAAGCAAAAAAACCAATATTTTCTAGGAATATTTGTTCTACAACTCTGTCTTTGTCAGTACCATAAACTTCGAAGCGGATGCAAATATCAAGAAATAGCTACGCCAGCGTATGTATAAATATAAATGATTTTCAATTGTACAATAACAATTTTTCCAAAAAATTACACATAACCCTTTTCGTTGGCGCAGCGACAATATATTAAAGGGTTTGTTTACGATGATTTCATTTTTGTACTTTGTCTCAACTTTTTTATTTTGTTTAAATCTATTTTGTATTACTGTTTTTGAGCGCTCTTCGTTTTTGCTTTACTTGCTCTCTTTGAGTCCTGTCATACACGCTGAAAAATCTGTATTTTATAGTTGTTTGGATGCAAATATAAAGCGTGTTTGGAGCTTGTCGCGAATATAATATACTTGTGTCCAAACACGTTGTGTTTGCTTCTCAATATTACATGTTTGAGACGCAATATAATACATGTGTTTGCGACCGACATATGTTTATGTTTCTGATGCAAATACAGTTGTGTTTGTTGAACTGTCTATGCTCTCTCGAGAGCAACAGAATAAAAGAGGGACAACGAGAGAGTCTTGTAAGCGTGTATCTGTATTTTTGCATTATTCTTTCAGTCAGTAAGTCACAAAAATTCCTGAATGTGCGTGTATATTGCAGATGAAGTGTTTCTTATTTTGCCAGATGTTTTGCGTTTAGTTTCATGTATTCAGCCGTCAATGGTTCATCCGACAGAGGATATCAAAAGCGCTTGATCAGTGAAAAAAAAACCAAGGCTCGGACAGTTAAATGGTTTGTGATGTTACTTTGGTTATTGTGTATGTGTGGTTATTGTGTATGTGTTTGGTATATATGTATGTATGTGTGCTACCAAAGTGAGAAACGATTTTGGGGAAAGAAACTGGAAAGGAAAACATATTGAAGCCCATTGTTTGTCCAAACCTTTACTGAAAAAAAAAACACAAGTAATTAATTAAAACACAAGTAATGAACTTGATTTGTATATAAATATCTTGTTTGTGTTCGACCGCGTAGTGACAACCAACGCATAGCTGAAACCTTCTGAAACAAAAACGTGAGAGACTACAAAGAAAGGAGAAGCAAAAGAGCAGCAGATTCTCATTTCATGAAAAAAAACAAATAATGCATTCAATGCAAATAAATGTAAAAATTACCGTTTTAAATCTATTAAGTTTTGGTATTAATTAGTTATAAATGTGGATTTATATTGTCAAAATTAGATCATTTACCTTGCGGAAGTTTTTTACTCGGTCTTTTTTTAAACTTAGAAACTAAACTAGAAAATTGTTAAAATTAATTACAATGAAAAATACATATATTGAAATCGGAGAGTAATTCGTTTCTAAATATTAGTATATTTGCGAGGAAATTCGCGTATGTTTCCACGTAAGTATATGTAGATTTGTGGTAAACACGTGAATGCTTCCACGTAAGTATAAGGATGTTGAGGATGAAGAACACATATGTTTCCAATTAAAAGCATACATGTTTTTCAGTAAACATGATACTGTTTGCATTTAAATACAAGTAAGTTTGGGACTTGCAAACATATGAATGTTTGAATTGTGCTCCAAATATATACATGGTTCCTGCAGAATATGTTCGGGAAAATATGTTAGAGAGACCGTTATTTTTCAGCGTGTAGAGTAATGCCCTCTTCTCATCTGACGCTTTGTATCACACCCTTCGTGGTGCGGTCGATGCGATAGAGACTAATTTTACGGAAACTGACTTACACCAAGTGGAATTAAAAAAAATTGTTGACTTAAATTTTTCATGTAGTTTTGATCAAAACTGTGAAATTTAAATGTATTTTTTTCGATACCTTTGCTTGTGTTAGTATATGTTTGTGGTGTATTTACACAAAAACTTTAACGCACAAAAAAAATGCTGTTGCTGTTTTCTTGTTGGTTGGTTTGAGCCATTGCCTCTATCTGGCATTATTAAAGCAACACTTTCCAACATGCAATGTCCATATGTAACACACCAAAACTTTGTAAATTTACTGATTCAAATCGCTTCATGTCATTTCTTTATGTTTTCAAAGTTTGCGTCGGCGTTATTTCGGGAGCTCTCATGAGAATGAATGCAAAAAAATCTATTGTGTATGTGTTTATGTTTTCCGTCCTTCTTTAAGCCCCGTATTCAGTTCTGCGAACGTTTCGGAAGAAATTTTACGATGTATCACCAAACGGAAAATTTTGTTACCGATATTTCATTAATTATTCATATTTGCACTCCATTTTATATTTAACGCATGTGGTATTATTTTTGTTTACTGTCAAAATTCCGGTCCCAAACAATTATTAAACAATTGTTTTCGTACGAAATAAGTTTAGCAAAACAACCTTTTACTTGATTTTGCCTACGACATTTTCGCAAAGAGGTAAGATTTTAAGATTTGTATACCTCGTGTTTAATTAATTTCAGTGATTGCCAGGTACTTAGCATGTGGAATTCCTTTCAAAACATTAGCTTGGAGCTATAAACATTGTGTTGGAGACATGTGATGCTGTATGGAAAATGCTTTCACCAATATAAATATTTGAGTGAACGCACGGTGCAACAATATAAAGACAACACCGTCGACTTCGTCCAAATGTGGAACATGCCAATCTGCGAAGGCGCTATCGACTGAAAACAAATTGCTATAAAATGTCCCCCAAAATCAGGCCCTACGTTTTACAAGGTGACGCGTCATAACGCCCATGGACATAACGCCCACAGTCTCCAATATGGTAGTGTCCAACTCGTTGATGGCGCAGATGTTGATGGATCAGGCGAAATTGGATTTAACTCCGCAGGAGAAATTTGACTTGACTGCGCAGGCAAAACTTGAGATAGTGAGGATGATTCGATAGGGTTTAAAATGTGTGTCTCAACGTTGCTCTCAATATCAATAAGTTTGTGACTTTTCGCACTCGTAGTTGTATGAAATGCAACACTGTTCCCATCAAGTACACGCTATTAATAGACTACTGTCAAATTTTGAGCAAGTTCCGTCATTTACTTTGGGTTTAACAGCTGTTCAAAACATACAACCTCGTGCATTTTTTTAAAAATGGAAAAGTGAGTTTCGAGTGCTCATTAAACATTATTAACACCATGGAACACCATGGTTTTTCCGGGTGAACCGGCCAATAAGGTGATGGAAACAGTTTGTTGGGATGCACGCGGGATAATCCACATCGATTACCTTCAAAAGGGGAAAACAATCAACGGCGAATATGATGCCAACTTATTGGACCGATTTGACGAGGATTTAAAAAAAACGACCCCATATGGCCAAGCGAAAAGTTCGTTTTCATCAAGATAATGCACGATAATTGTATGCAATGCTTCATATTATACCAATCGACCTTCACATCACATCTAGTGCGGCCTTGAGTGCCACCCGACTAAACGCTCTTGGAGTCTGGAAGAGCAACGCATATGGGCTGGCGAGTATACTACAGACAATCCCAAGAGAACTCAATACAACAACCGATTACTGTACCCCCTCATTGACGTTCGATATCCTAGTTATTCGATGTCAGATTTCCCAAGAGTATAGAGTGGGATAAAGGGGAACCACTTACAGGTTTTGACACCAAAGAATTTACGGACGGTGGAACCGGCTCGGGTATTTTATCCGAAGAGGCAGGCCTCAATTTATCATTCAAACCCCCAGACAAGTGCAACGTTTTCCAACCGGAGATAATGGCCATCAAAGAAGTCTGCGCCGCACTTATATTACAACGAAAAACAGAGCGCATTGGAATATTAGTAGATAGCCAAGCGGCTCTCCTATCGCTCAAATCTTACAACACTGCATCTAAACTCGTTAGTGAATGTAGGGAAAAACTTGTCGAGCTAGGCCGGCTGGCCAATGTGGTTCTTACTTAGATACCAGGCCACAAAGGTTTCCTAGGGAATGGAAAGGCAGACGAACTAGCTAGGGCAAGATCCTCTTTCACCAAACTCCACATGGTGTCAGTCGCAACGCCTATAGCGTTGGTCAAAATAGGTATTTTCCTGCATTACCAGATGGGATAGGACAAAAACGTGCCGCATATCCAAAAACACATGGCCAGAATATAACAATCACCGGACTAACTCCCTGATCAGCCATAATCGGGGAGGCATATCTAGGCTAACTGGCGTGCTGACCGGGCACTGGCCAATCGGTAATCACGCAGGACGGTTGAAGCTGCCATATAATGGTCACTGCCGTGCCTGCGATGACGCAGAATAGAAGTAGACGGTGGAGCATCTCCTCTGCAGTTGTCCGGGTCTGATGAATAGACCCCTGAAGACTATGGGCCGTCCCTTCCTGCATAACCCCACTCAGATACATGAGATAGATCTAGGGGATCTAATGAGGAATCTCCGATTAACAGGCTGGATATAGACACGGTACTTTGGACTTTCCGGAAAATTCATATACACTAGAAAATATTCACTCCTCGGTGCATTTGAAAACAAATTTGCACATTGATTTAGTTTAACCTGAATATAAACTGGATAAAGTTTGAGTAAAATCCGACTACTCTAAGGGTTCCAATTTTCAGTTTGAAAAAATTTGCAATTTTAAACAAAAATTAAAATTTGCGTTTTTCGTTTTTTTTCCAAAAATAGTATCTAAAGTAAAAATATTTAACTTGGATTCTAATACCTTCTAGCAGAAGTCTATACGCTTCCAATAAGCTACATAGGTATAGGTCGATAAGCTGTAAGGTTGCCTACAAATAAGATACAAAATACATATTCGAACCCGACCACTTTTGATTGCTATAACATTTAGAGAGTTGTTACTATGACACCAGAATTGAGTCTAAATTCAAAGGAGTTTTTGTGTTATGGTTCGTTGAAGTAGGTATTGTATGGCACATTCTGAAAAAGGACCTGATTTAAAACTGAATGCGTTAATGGATTTCAAAATGTTGGATATCATGTTAAAGCTTGCTTTAATAATAGTCGATACAACAGTCATGTCGTTGTGGTTCAATGTTATTGAAACCACTAAAGAATCTGTTATCCTTGAATATTCTGACATAACGAATCTTTAATTTTTGATTTCCCCCACCAAAAAGAAAGTCCATCTTTTTCTCTACATCATAGAAATATTTCATAATCGGGTCTCCATGGGATCAATAGGTACATAAGGTTTAGTAAAGACTTCTCGAGTTTTGCTATTTTATTTTCGAATTTTCAGGTAGTGACTACGTATAACACAGTTACAAAAAATACTAAAGTACAAATACCTGAGAAGTGATAGTATTTTTCCTGTAGGTATTGTCGAGTGAAACAAAAATATGCTTGTGAAATTTCCCAAACACCCCCATAATCTTGAAAACCGGTTAAAAACCCGGTTTAGCGTACGTTTGCGCACTTATAAGCCTGTAAGTTAGTTGATTATCTACCGATTTTTATTTTCTCACCGAATTTTAAAAGAAGAAGACGTTATTTAAGAAACTATGAGAAGTCTGGCTTTAGTTTTCAATTTGGCGAAACCATAATACAACTGAATTTATTCAAAAGTGTTTTAACTTGTACTAATTTAAAAAGTTCACAGTAATAACTTTTCTGGAATTGTTTGTATTCCGTTGTTCGAGCTTTTCGATATTTATATTCTCGGAGCTTGAGGACAGATTTGCTTTTTCTTGTATTTACGTTCCTCGATATTTCGCTACTCCATTGTGTAGCATCAACAGGAGATATCAACAAATAATTAATTATTGTTTAATTACTTAAAAATTGTTTTCCGAGACATCTGTCGATCTAGAAAAACTCAGTAGAAGCTTATATTTAAAATTACAGTGGCTCAAAGTTTCCATTTTCAAATTTGATTGCAATAACTCGGAACCTATTGACAATACCACATACATAATGATGCATATACTATCACTCCACCGGGTTTAACTAAAATTAATATTTTCAAACCGTGACGACTCGAAAACTAAAGTCAGCATGGAAAACCAATTTCTGGGCTAATTATCACCATAATTTATATATTGCCCCTATCTCCCAACGCTTGCAAAAAATTGTATTGAGCAAAGTTGGGCGTTGCACGCTAGCCTATGTCTATGACAAACCTGTCACTAAAACTGCCAAACTATTGATATTTTCGTGGTAGTATTGTATTCGTCTTGATTTGCTTCAATTTTGGTATTTTTGGTATTTTGGTATTTCGAATTGAAAAAGAATCAACTACAACTCTGACTCTCGACTTTTCCAGAACTCCGACATCTAAACTCTAACTCCGACTCCATACCCCTGGTTGTATTCTCATTGACATTATGAACGGTTATGCATTTAACCTACTGTCAGAATATACATTACATTGCGAATCTGACGCTGTCCAAGCTACAGCTATGTATGAGTCTATCAATTCTGAATTTTGTCCTTCTTTGTTTTTCTATCCGCCGTTGACCAATAAAATTGGTGCATCCATTTTCCAAGAACAAAATAATTTTAATAAACTTTTCATTAAACTCGAAAAAAACCAAGATAATTAACAAAGATCTATCTTTATGGTCTGTTCCCCTCACGAAAGTTAGTCACTCGCATTCGACTCAAATTGGGTTCCTCTAATTTGAAATTTGCATTCGACTGCATCTATGTTTGTCCCCAAATGACAGCACATTCTTTATTTCCAACATTTGTACTGAAAAGTTTTGAAAATATTTATATTTTCATTCGACTTGAAATTAAGACCATAAATTTTTCGCCGCCATAAACAAGACAGGTTGTATGGCAGACTGACCAAGACACAGTTGAATCTTCGATTCTCGAGAGAGGGTCTCTTATCTCTGAAGTACTTGGTTGATTGAAAAGGCTGCAAGACAGCACGCTGTCTAGCACACTTAGGCTAAATAAGCCAATTGTGATACCTGCAGTTTCCTCCATAGCAACTATTGACTAGTCGTCCAGCCAATTTGCCCTTTCAATAAATTTGTCTATAAGACCTACAGGAATATCCTGTAGGGCTACGGTACTAACTAGATGTGTTCCGAATATCCTACTTCTCAGTACTGCCAGAGCAGGGCAATCCAAGAGAAGGTGTTTCGTCGTTTCCTCGTCCTCTTCCATGCAGCATCTACAGAGAGTGGAGTGTGTATGTCCCAATTTTAAGGCGTGTTTTCCTACAAGTCAATGTCCCGCAAGTGTTCCTATCATTGTGGATAACCTGCCTCTTGGCAAGTTAAGTAGTTGCCTAGTCCTCTTCCTGTCCACCTGTGGCCAGAGGACCCTGGCTTGTTTGCAAGTTGAAGTAAGTCTCCACTTGTCCTTGAATATATTATCGGCCCACTGCCTGATCTGCAAACGGCAGGTAGGGATTGGCATACTAACACCTTCTTTTGCCGGAAGAACCTATGCCGTAGTGCCCTGTTTAGCTAACGCATCCGCTACGCAATTTCCTGGAATGTCGCTGTGTCCCTGTACCCAGATGAGCCTGATGTCAAAATACTCTGCCATCACCCTAAGTGATGAGTGGCATTCTTTCACCGTCAGGGACTTAGCAAACATGGCTTCCAGGGATTTTATGGCAGCCTGGCTGTCCGTGTAGATACATATTCTGCGGAGGGTTGTGACACTACTTTTCAGTAGTTAAGCAACCTTCAGTATGGCGGTAACTTCCACCTGAAATACACTACAGTGATCAGGCAGCTTGAAGGAAATATTTATAGTTATGTCCGGTGAATAGACCCCATAGCCTACTTGCTCGTCCAACTTTGATCCATCCGTGAAAAATCTGATACTACTGGTATCGCCTTCCAGTGACTTTTCCCAGGTATTCCTGTTCGGAATAGAAGTCCTTAGATTTGTCGCTGGTAGAAGGTAGGGGATACAGTAGTCCATTTTTACGGGAATAGAGTTGATCCGGTGTAGTAATTCAGCGTGTATCTGAAGTACTTGCTTAGCCCGAAAAAAAACCTGTTTGCTGGTACAATTATTTTATCTTCTAGGCTGACGTTGCTTCTGTTCACGGCAGATCCGAGGAAAATAAATTCGTCCACTACCTCGGAATTATAAAGACTATCAACGTTCACCCTTTAATCTAATCGGGTGGAAGTTGTGCTTGTCGAAACCATTAATTCTGTCTACTGATTCCTTCTCCTCACTTTTGCTGATTCCTTCTCAATTCTCGAATATACTGCAGTAACTTCTCGCAGATTTCGTCCAATGAATTCTAAATCAAACTTGCTGCTGATAGTTTTATTCGCGTTGACGGTTTTCTTCAGAATTTATCGTAATGTGAATATCTGGACGATAGTTGACTTTCCACGCCTAAAGTCACACTGATAAGGTCCGATCAGGTCTGCAAGAAATGCCATTAGTCTTTCGCACATTAGGCTCGAGAGGATTTTGTATGCGGTGGATACAAGGCTTATTCCACGATAGTTCTTACATATACTCGGGTCGCCTTTTTTGAAAACAGGATACAGTATGTTAAGACTCCAATCGTCAGGCATGCATTCGTCTAGCTGATTTTGAATATAAGCTGATGCATGCACCTTTCCAGCTCATTGCCACCAGCCTTAAACAGCTTAGCCGGTAGTCCATCAGCACAAGCAGATTTATTGTTCTTAAACCGAAAGATTTCCGTTCTAACTTCGCTTTGGATAGATGCGTGGCAGGCGGCGACATCGTCCTCCATGTGGTCAACATCCTTATCTATATTGAAGTCTCCCGGGACAAGTAAAGCAGACAAGATATCTCTCCATATTCCCAGTATAATCTGCTCATCTGTGACAAGATTCTCATCCTTGTTTCTACAAAAGGGAGGCCCTGATCCATTTTCGTTGGTTTGGCTTTATAGTCTTCGGCAGATTTTACAGGCCTCATTCTTCCTGCTGTAAAACTTAATTTTCTCACTCTCGCGTTTTCTCCACAATCGTTTTTTCTTCTTAGACAATCTTCTCTTCCTCTGTCCTCTTCTCCTTATATTGATCTGTCGCGGCTCGCGTTGCAATTGACTACACTATTGTCATACGTGCAGCTATCTTTTCATTACTTGCAATGCGACATTTTTCATTGTACCATGGTTTGTGTTTAAGCGGGTTTTCATAATCAAGTACGGTCTCTGCAGCAGTTTTCACTGAGTTGGAAACGCACTTCATGAGGCGGGGGTGCGTTCTGCCGCAGTAGCTGAGTGAGCTTCTGTGAGCTTTCCGGTGTCCAGCTTTCTGTTAGTCTGGTTTCGTCCGACTTACAGTCTGTTTATCCTTGTGCGAACGTTTGTTGCAACCAGGTTCTGATCAGAATCGATATTAGCTCCTCGAATCACAGGTACGTGCATTACACTAGTATAGGGCCTTCCATCAATTACCAACCTGGTTTATCGTCTGTTGATCAGGGGATATCCAAGTAGCCATGTCTTTATGTTGGAATCTCGTACTACTGTCAACCATGTTTTTCGCCGGGGAAAAAATAACAGTCTCACAGCGTTATTGGAAATGATGGCGCGTAGACTAAATTTACCGATGGTTGGTTCAAAGACATTTTCCCTGCCGACTTTTACATTAAAATCACCTAGACCAATCTTAATGTCATGGCCAGGGCAGCGGTCGTATGTTTCCTCCAGGCGCTCAGAGAAAATGTCCTTGGTGTCGTCGTTCTCTCGACTGATTGAAGCTTGAGACCAGATGTCGCAGCTTTAGCCAACTACAAATCCTCAACAAATTCATGCTTTTCCTCATGACAGCCGTGGTATATGTCGCATGAGACATAATAATATAACCGATTATATGTTAATTGTCTAACAAAGGCTTCTAAGTGTAATCGGTAATCGTAATGGCTAATTTTCCATCCGCGAGGGAAGCTACCCATTTTCACTACTCATCCTCCATGATTAATCGGTGATCGTGGTGGATAATTGGGATTGATTAATTTTCTGACTGGAAATTTGACTTAACTAAGTTTGCGAAAATATTTACTTGTTTAACTTTATTTTTACTCTGTACGCCTTTATTTGGGTCAGTAGTATCGCTCTATTATATTGTGGGAATGATAAGGCTAAATCAAAGAAACTTTAGCTGTGGCTTGGTAAAATTCAATACAGGTTCGTGTATTCCAATGTGCAATGCATTTTATATCAAATCAGCACTCGAAAAACTCTGTCTTTTGATGTGTTAACATCTATACATCCAAACACAATTAGTCCGACTGCCCTCACACAGATTGTCCGACAGCGATCACATATTGATTTGTATGCAACTTTGTGTGCATATCGGGTAGGTCTCAGAATCAGCCAACATCTATTTTTCATACCCCTAACTGAGAAGGGTGACCCACCCCTATATAGAACACAGGGGGGTGTCACCCTTCTCAGTTAGGGGAAACACAGTTTGTCAGACTGCGAAAAAACACACACACTGATGTAGCGGCAGCGAATAGTTGGATTGTGTGGGTGCGAAGCACTCTCAGAGCAAACAGAATAATGACGTGCTTATACGTATATAAAAATGAGATAGAAAGAGAGCAACGAAAATTGTGTGAAGTTGTGTAGCGTATGTACGAACATAACAATGTATGTATGTACAAGTGTCTGTTGCTTAGCATTCTCTTTGTTTGTTGTGGGAATAAAACAAAAAGTATTAATCAAGGAAATAATGACACTTGTTTTAAATATTTTTAAGTATTATTAAGTATTAATATTATTTAAATGAAACGTCATCCTTTGATTGAACGGCTTTTTAAATTCTTTATATTAACTTCACCTGCATGTATGTACATATGTATGCCGAAAAAACTATGGATTGATTTTTAAACCATTTCCCGTAATCCAATCGAGCTGAAACTTCGCAGGCAAACTAATGGCGACGACAAAAATGAAATGTCGAAATATGGGCGGGATTGGACTAATGGGCGTGATACCTCCCATACAAATCACAATATTTCTGCTCCTGTTAACGGTATTTGAACAAAATTGGGTATGTTGGTTAGGTTTACATATTCTAAGATCTGGTGCAAATATGGGCGGGATTGGACAAAGGGCCGCGGTCATATATAAAGAAAGAATTTATAGTCAAAAACTGTTTTTTTACGGGCTGATTTTTTATTATTGTGAAAGGTAACTCAAATAAAATGAGGGTGCGAAGCACTCTCAGAGCAAATAGAATAATGACGTATTATACGTATATAAAAATGAGATAACAAGAGAGCAACGAGAATTTTGTGAACTTGAATAGCGTATGTGCGAACATAACAATGTATGTATGTTCATGTGTCTGTTGTTTTCCATTCTCTTTGTTGTTTGTGGGAATAAAACAAAAAGTTTTAAGCAAGAAAATAATGACACATGTGCTTGCACTGGTCGTTAAATAATTTTAAATATTAATATTATTTAACTGTAACGTCATCATATGATTGAACGCTGTTTTTTATTTTCCAATGTAACATTCACACATGTGTTCATATTAATCGAACAGTGTTATTAGGTGTTAACACATCGCCCGTGAGTTCGAACACTCACTGGAATTTTTTATTATTGTGAAAGGTAAGTCAAATAAAATGTGGGTGTGAAGCACTCTCAGACCAAAGAGAATAATGATGTATTATACGTACATAAAAATGAGATAGCAAGAGAGCAACGAAAATTTTGTGAACTTGTGTAGCGTATGTACGAATATAACAATGTATGTATGTAAAGAGTTTTTCAATAAGAGCGCTACAAAAGTTTTTCTAAATAAAACAAAACCGGTTTTAGATACCAATGAAATTCTTTATTCCTGTGAAAGTACGTTCGATACCATTATGTATGGAACTCGATTTCTTTTGCATTGCCACCACGGGCACGCTTGCAGAAGTCCAGACGCTGAACCCAATTTTCGACGGTTTTCAAGCATAAATCGTCCGATACTGCTGTAATTTCACGTTCGATATTCGTACGAAGTTCATCAATCGTCGCTGGCTTGTTGGTATAGACCATAGGCTTGACGTAGCCTCACAGGAAATAATCTAACGGCGTCAAATCGCACGACCAAGGTGGCCAATCGACTGGTCCATTTCGTGAAATAACACGTTCACCAAACTTGGTTTCCAATAAATTGATTGTGGCATTCGCTGTGTGGCTTGTGGCGCCGTCCTGTTGGAACCACATGTCCTCCAAGTCCATATTATCCAATTGGGGCCAAAAATGTTCGGTTATCATTGAACGGTAGCGATTCGCATTCACAGTAATGTGCCGGTCTTGATCATCACGGAAGAAGTACGGCCCAATGACGCCGCCGGCCCATAAAACCGTAATTTTTCGGGATGCAATGATGACTCATGGATTACGTGTGGATTGCTGTCTGACCAATAACGCATATTTTGCTTATTGACGAACCCATTCAGCCAGAAATAAGCCTCATCACTGAAGATGATTTTCCGATGAAAATCCGAATCATTTTCAAGTTGTTGCTCAGCCCAATTCACGAACATACGACGTTCAGTTCTTGCGTCAGTTTGATCTTGTAAGGATGTAGGTCAAGACCTTTTCGCAAAATTCGCCACAACGACGTCACAGAGATGCCCAACGCCTGAGAACGACGTGTGAGAGACACATTTGGGCTTTCTTGAACTGAAGCCTCAGCGGCAGCAATATTCTCGACACTACGGGCACTTCTTTGTCTCACTGGCACGGGGACATTTTTTACTATGCCTGTGGATTCAAATTTTTCCACTAGACGCTCAATTGTTGATCTGGTGATTTTTTGTGGGAATAAAATAAAAAAGTATTGAGCAAGAAAATAATGACACATGTGCTTGCACTAATTTTAAGTATTAATATTATTTAAATGTAACGTCATCATCATTGTGGCCGTCGGTGGTGCAATGGTTAGTGTGCGCGGCCCTTGTACATGAGATCCTGGGTTCGAACCCGGCTCTGACCACCTTCAAATTTTCTTTCGGCGGCGGTCACCTCGCATAGTGACGGCGACCCTATCGAGTATCTAGCCATGAAAAAGCTTCTCAAAATACCGTTCGGAATCGGTGTAAAACTGTAGGTCCCAATCAGTGAGTGAAAACTGGAAAGCGCACAGCTCAGTGATTGTGAGAAGTTCTCCCCAGTCCCTTTATGGGATGTAATGGGAAACTATTTATTTTTTTTTTTTAACGTCATCATATAATTGAACGCTGCTTTTTAATTTCCAATGTAACATTTACTAATGTGTTCACAGAAATCGAACAGGTACCGTGTAGCAAAAAGGTGTTAACACATCGCCCGTGAGTTCGAACACTCATTGGATTTTTTTTGTTGTTTGGCTGTACATCACGGTCTAAACATATTGGACAAAAATCATGTTCTTCCTATTTTTAAAATGGCACAAAAAATTAAACTATTTGAAACTACAAATGCACTCTAATATAAAAATTATTCCCTGAACAAAAATTTATTTCAATATTTCATTATCAAAATTTAAACAAAAGTCATAAATTCAAATGACAAAACATATTGGTTTTAATATTTATCTTTTAATATTTTGTTGAGTAACCACTATTATTCAGAACTGCCGCACATCTTATCATGTTGGACTATTCACGGAGTAGGCATTTTCTCATTGGCGTGCGGAAGCATTATCTCCTGCAATATGTATTAATACATATTTTTGTCCATTATGCCGTCGATTTTGTGTAAAGGTCCTAAGCTTTGACCTGAAAAGCAACACCACACCAAAACATGTCCTCCTCCGTGTTTGACAGTACAAGTATAGTATGTGTGTTTTAGTTACACCGCCTGCTTATATAATCGCTTGTTTTGTATGAAGCACTTAGCGAAGACTTAGCGACACGAATCATTTTCGCTAATTTTATAATTTTTGTTTTGTGATATCTTTTATCATAATTACCCCTTTGCAATGTTTTTGTATAATATAACCTGTCGATAAATAGTCGTTTTCTTTGCAACTTAGCAAGCGATAATCGCTTGGTTGGTTGGTTGGTTGAAAAGGCTGAAAGACAGCACGCTGTCTAGCACACTTAGGCTAAAGAAGCCCATTGTGATTCCTGCAGTTTCATCTATAGCAACTATTGACTAGTCATCTAGCCAATTTGCCCTTTCAATGAATTTGTCTATACGACCTACAGAAATATCCTATAGGACTACGGTGCTAACCAAATGTGTTCCGAATATCCTTCTTCTCAGTCCAGCCAGAGCAGGGCAATCCAAGAGAAGATGTTTCGTCGTTTCCTCGTCCTCTTCCATGCAGCATCTACAAAGAGTGGAGTTTCTATGTCCCAATCTTAGGGCGTGTTTTCCTACGAGACAATATCCCGTAAGTGTTCCTATCATTGTGGATAAATAACCTGCCACTCGACAAGTTAAGTAGTTGCCTCGTCCTCTTCCTGTCTACCTGTGGCCAGAGGACCCTGACTTGTTTGCAAGTTGAAGTAAGTCTCCACTTGTCCTTGAACATATTATCGGCCCACTGCCTGATCTGCAAACGGCAGGTAGAGATTGGCATACTAACACCTTCTTTTGCCGGACGAACCTGTGCCGTAGTACCCTATCTAGCTAACGCATCCGCTACGCAATTGCCTGGAATGTCGCTGTGTCCCGGTACCCAGATGAGCCTGATGTCGAAATACTCTGCCATCACCATAAGTGATGAGTGGCATTCTTTCACCGTCAGGGACTTAGCAAACATGGCTTCCAGGGATTTTATGACAGCCTGGCTGTCTGTGTAGATACACATTCTCCAGATGGTTGTGACACTACTTTTTAGTAGTTCAGCAACCTCCAGTATGGCGGTAATTTCCGCCTGGAATACACTACTGTGGTCAGGCAACTTGAAGGAGATAATTACATTTAGGTCCGATGAATGGACCCCCAAAGCCTACTTGCTGGTCCAACTTTGATCCATCCGTGAAAAATCTGATACTACTGGTATCCCCTTCCAGTGATATTTCCCAGGTATTCCTGTTCGGAATAGAAGCCCTTAGATTTATCGCTGGTAGAAAGTAGGGGATACAGTAGTCTGATTTTACGGGAATAGAGTTGATCCGGTGTAGCAATTCAGCGTGTCCGGAATGCATGATTCTCACCAGGGCTGTAGCGGCTGCCGATTCGGAAATGATATCAGGAGTTCAGGATAGCGTTTTCATCAAGGAGATAGATCTACACCAAACTACGATGCCATAGAGAAGTATTGGTACCGGACCACATGGTGATCTTAGGAGACAGTCCCCAGCGCTTTCCTATCGCCCCTTTACAGCAGTAAGGATCAACAAACGCCTTTTCAACCTCTCCTCCACATTCTGTTTCCAAGACAGTTTACTGTCAAGAATTATTCTCAGATATTTGACCTGTTCCGTTAACTGTAATTGCACCCCATTTTTCTAAGCTAGGTGAGTTTCCGCCTAGCTCTTCTGGCTGATGACCAGCATTCCTGTCATCGTTGGGAAAGTGGGTATCCAGGAGAATCCCAAGAGACTCTTTCATTAAGAACTCCGCACACGGTGGGCTTTAAGCGAGCAAGCATCTTGAGCGTGCAGTCTGGTTGGTTCCCTCAATGGATTCACAGAAGTTTCGCCAGGATTTATAGATTAAGACTAATCTTGTAAACGTCCCAATCCCTTTGGTCGCCCCTATTTTTGGCCTTGTTGAAAAGCCGTCTAACGGACGATCTTAGATCCAGAAGCTCAGCGTTCCACCAATGTTACCCTAAAATAATCGATAATCGCTTGCTTGTAACCAAAACACTCCTATTATTGTGACTTTATTCGGTTATTTGCATGTCGGCGTACTCTTTTAATTCCATCAGAATTCACAAAATTAAATTTGGACTCAACAACACACGGTTCCACTGCTCTACAGTCCAGTTAAGATGTTCCTGTGCAAAATTTAGGCGAGCTTTGCGTATTTTCTGTGATATAAACGGTGTTTTTTGCAGCTCTACAGCTTTTGAGGCCTCCTTTGTACAGTCCGCAAGCTTAATTTAAGATTAAGAAACTCCACTACTCTGGAAACTGATTTGTATGAATATTTTCTGAATTCTCTAGCAATTCGGGCATCTTCTCTGGTTGTTGTAGATTTTGGTCGTCCTTCCCTATAAATTGTTTGTACAGTTTTTGCGTTTTTGAACTTATTTATTATATAAATGACGGTAGATCTCGGCATACCAAACCTTTCCATGTACAATATTTTGTGCCAGCCATTTAAAATACATAAGTCTGATATTGATTGAATTCAGAAAAAAATGCAAATTATTCAATACTATAATTTACCTCGGTGTTATGTTTTGATTTAAGGACATATTCTCCGCAGTTGATCATCAACAGAGTTTAAAATTAAACTAAAAATTCTGTTCAATTGAATTTTTTTCTAAAATAAATGTAACCGTACTTTTTTTCTTTCCTTTAAACAAACCCTGCTTTGTCACTTGCAATTTATGTTTATTTGTGTTGTTGCTTATTTTATTAGTTCTAAAGAGCGAATAAATTTAATAGCTCTATGTTTTTATTAAAGGCAGGGCTTACAATTTCTATAACACTCGATTTTTGGTTGTAAATGTAAAGAGTAGGAAGACAATTCACAGTTCGATACTGAATTTCTCAGAGAACCGTCGTGTCTTTAAACACGCGGAGTTATTTTTATACAAATAATTGTTGAAAAGAATTGAGGGCATGAGAATTAAAACTCGGTAAAGACCATTTTTGGTGAAATGCGTTTTTTCACATATTCTTGTTCTCTAGACAAAGGCGCACCCTCTGATATAACATCCACACCTCTATAGTTCCTAGTTTGGCCGCTAGGGAGCATCAAAGTACATCCATATTGTCAGTGAGTATGAAAACAAGGTAAACAGAAAACAGTTTTTTGCTTCTCCTGAAAAGTTGCAAAAATGGTCTTTACCGAGTTTTAATTCTCATGCCCTCAATTACAAAAAGTGTTTGTTAGTGTAATTTGCCTTTGTTGTTCGTATTGAACCACACACGTGAGACAATTTACACTACACTATTAGAGATTCGAAATTTATGATGGCCCCTGGGGCCAAATCACTTCCTCGGAACCGGAGAAGGTCCAGCATAATGAGACACCACAACTTGTCTCGCCCTCTCCCCTTAAGCATGCTTTCTAGTTTGCCGTCAACATCAACTAATCGGTTCAGCGCCTTACCAGATCTCAATGACATGGAATTCGAACCTGAATCCAACATCCAAGATGTAAAGCAAACCAAACCAACACCTTTAGTCGTCGATACTAATACTACGCTCACGGGACTCCAAACACTATTCGGTAAGGATCCAGTATTCATTGGAATCCAGTATTCATTGGAACTAAGGTATTTCTACAAAGCTTTGAGAAATACGAACTTTGCAAAAAAAAGTATTGCAGGACAAGAAAGTAGAGTTTCATTCTTTCAATTCCAAAGAGAATCGCTTGTTTACTACATATTCTTGTACGGTCTTCCCAAAATCAGCACTGAAGATATTAAAAAAGAACTTCAAGGCTACAACTTAATGCCTTCATCTGTTTCCGAAATAAAGACACAATTTAGCTCAGTTGACAATGCAGTTTATAAAGTACAATTTGTTAGAAAAAATTTCAAGCCGAAAGCGCTCCAAAATGTTAAAACCATTTGCAATGTTATTCTCTCATGGAAGAAATACAAACCAAAGAAGAATGATAATCCAACGCAATGTTGTAACTGCCTTATGTACGGTCATGGCGGAGAGCTTTGTTATCGTAGAGCAGCCTGTATGATTTGCGCCAATCAACACCACACCAATGACTGCCCTCTCAGGCACCATAATAGAACCCCAGCTGTTTTCACTTGCTTCAATTGCAAAAAGCATTGTAAAGATCGTACGGATCACTCTGCAAACGACATTAACTGCCCCTTGCGCTCCCAATATTTGGAAGCAAGAGCCAGAGCGACAACCAGAAATTCTCGTCTGCACAACAACAAACAACACATCGCAGCTCAATTCATCTATGCTGATCTTCCGACAAGTGTTAAACAAAATAACAATATAATTAATAACGGTTCGTCTTACGCTGCACAAGTAAGAGCAAACAATGCTCCTTTCAGGGTAGATGATCTCTTCGACATATTTATGACAGCATTGGATGCAGTGTTGCCCGAGACCGACAAAAACATTATGACAAATGCCCTCAAAAATTGTGCTGTTTGCAAAATCATTATGCTAAAATTTACTTTATAGTCTTTTTTTGTAATTCTGACCCCAAAACACTTACAGACCCTCCAAGAAATAGGTGCTTATCCCGCCTTTAAATAACTGTTATACATTAACCGTTCAGCTTAAAAAGAAATAGTTTTATGGTTTTAATTGTATAGCCTGTACCTTAATTTCATACAAAACTCTTACTTCAAATTTTTTATGAATTTCTACACTGGAGATCCATTATTTTTAACAATTTCTTTTAACCACCTTAGAATAGAAATTCCCACATTTTTGATAATTTCTTTTGGAATCCGTTCCACTTATCCTAGAGAAGAGTCATCAATTCGTCTCTATTTCGTAATTTTCTTTGTCAGATATTACTATCATAAGGAGGAGTTTATATCTGGCGCTTCAAGAAGAACATCTATCGGATTTAGACCATTTTACAAAAGTCACATATTCATATTGAAGGCACTATACGGTCCAAAACGACTAATTTGAAGTTTGTTAATAATCGCCCATATTTTTATTCCAGGTACAAACATCTTTTTTTTCACTCCTGATTTCAGGACATCAGTTTGCCATCCCATATAGTAAATTTATAAGGAATTTTGTCATTTATCTCTATACGGAAATTTTTTAAATGGCCAACCTATTTCTGATATTTCATGAATTATATTTTTGCTTTTACGCCTGTGGAGTTACTTTGTTTGGTAAAGTAGTCGGAATATCAAATGTTCTGTACCAAACAATTCTTTTCGTACGAAATTTTCCCAAAGAGGTTAGGAGTGCCAGGCAAATATAACGATAGACCGATAAATATGCTGTAAAAATAGATTTTTCACATAAATTAATTGAAAAATTTTCAATACGAAAAATTGTGCCGTTTACAGTAAAATTGGGCTAAAAAACTGCACTAAAATCAAAAAAAAAAATGGAGATGTGTTGAAAAAATTGTGCTAAACGGCACTTGGCATAATTTTTCAAAAAACAAGTGCCAAACCCAAAAAAAATGTGCCAAAACGGCATAAATTATGCCAACTTGATAACACTGATTGGATGATCTGCAACGCTGTACAACAAATCCAAACGGTGATGCCAATGGTAAAATACGCTTATGGCTTACGATAATTTAAATGTAATAAAACTTCTTCATTTTAATGTAAATGACATTACTAACCCATCACATTTAACTCAATTAGAATATTTGCTTGAAAAAGAAAACATTCAAATTGCTTCACTAAATGAAACACACCGTAATGTAACTCATAAAATATTTTTTAAGAATTATTTAATATATCGTAATGGTAGACTAGACTCGAGAGGAGGAGGTGTAGCTTTGGTCGTTCGTAAATCCATCCAACACAAATTACTAATTACTATCCATCCAACACAATTAACCACTGAAATTATAGAAAATCTATCTAAGGATAAACAACAGACCCATCATTATATCTAATGCATATTCTCCCAGATATGCATCTAGCTTTTCTAGCCATATCTTGAAATTAACTTCGTCCAGTAACGAATTCAACTGCACAACTCGTAATACTGCTGGAAATGTTCTCTTCAACCTCCAACAAAACCATAATTTTTTCGTGTTTCATCCAAACAGTCCGACCTGCTTCCCATATCAACGTAATCGTAACAGTTTCGTAATCGATATAGTTTTAAGTGATACCATAAGTAATTTGAATCTCGATGTACTTGGATTCGAAATCCCATCCGATCATCGTCCTGTTGTATGTTTAATCGAACATTCGGCTGTTAACTCATTTGACACCGGCTACTACAACTACAAATTGGATACGTTTTAGGAACATTATCAAAAACAGGATTTCTATAAATACCGATTCTTATAGCTCCAAAGCTCGAAATTAAAAAATTCATTAAACTCGCTTCAGGAGCACGGGACCAATCAACGCCGAATGCAAGTTATTCCAGTACATTTCAGTTACCTGAAGATACCGTGAAATTAATCAGGACAAGAAAAGCATTAAATAGAAGAAGCCAAAGAACGGCAATCCAATTTCAAGCCAACTTCTATGATCAGTGTACCAAACTAATATCGATAATGATTGACAATAAAATAATGTCGGAACGGAACAGGAAGTAGAATAAAATGTTATCAAAGTTAAAGCCAGGTGATAAGTCGTTCTGGAAAATAAGCAGAAGTTTAAGAGGGAAATCCAATAAGAAAATTCCCCACTTTACCCAGGGCAATAGGAAAATTAATACAGACAACGAAAAGGCTCAAGTATTATCGGATGCGTTTGCCACTTCAACATGTAATTATAGACATTCCATAGATAACAAAGTAAATTCCAAGGTCACGCACTTCAAAACAGAAGCCATACAATCTAACAATGATGTACTGACGTCGTTGGATGAAGTATCTTCCCTAATTACATCGCTTAAGGCATCGAAATCCCCTGGCCTAGACAGCATTTCTAATATTTTAATAAAAAATTTGTACGTTAAAGGAATTCAATTACTAGTAATAATTTTTAATAGCTACATTCGCCTACAATATTTCCCGAATCATTTCAAAATGGCAAAAGTGTTGCCCATCCCAAAACCAAATACACCTAAAAATGATCCCAGCAGTTATAGACCCATTAGCCTTCTCAGGAACCTAGGAAAACTTTTTGAGAAGATTATCCAAATTAGAATATCTGATTATGCTACCAGTGCGTCCATAATAGCCAATGTGCAATTTGGGTTTAAGAAACATCATAGCGCGGTACATCAGATCAACCGAATTACCAATTTAATAAACACGAATAAATGTAAAAAACATTCTACTGGTCTAATTATTTTGGACGTTGAAAAGGCATTTGACACCATTTGGCATAATGGGTTAATCTATAAACTTATACAGTATAATTTCCCTAAATATTCATGCAAACTTATTGCAGATTTTCTAATAAACAGATCATTCGTTGTCTCGGTTAATGGAATATTATCATCCCCAAGGTCAATAACAACAGGCTTGCCACAATGTTCGATATTGTCACCTTTATTGTATTCGATATATACATCAGATTTTTCTCCTCCATCCTATCTCAAGACTGCGTACTACGCGGATGACACAGCCCTAATTACATCCAGTAAACTTACAACTGCTCTTCAAAAAAATAATGGAAAAAGGATTTGCGCAATGCAATAAGTACTTTTTCAAGTGGAAAATTAAGATTAATCCCAACAAGACACAAGCCATTATATTTCCCTTCAACAAATCGCCTAAAAGGATACCAAGACGCAAACTTAATATTGGAAATGAGTTAATTCCCATTCTGAATGAGGTTAAATATCTAGGAGTTGTGCTTGATAAAAAGCTCAACTAAGCACATCGAGGAAATCTGTAAACAATCGTTACGAACAATCAAAGCTTTGTGGCTCTAATAGGCAAACGATCCTCACTTAATAACAAAAACAAAAACCTTATCTTTAAAAGCGTAATAAGACCTACACTTAGATATGCATGTCTAATCTGGTACAAAGCTGCAAAAATACATCATAAGAAACTACAAATTCTTCAAAACAAATGCCTTAAGATAATAAATAAAAGACATTGGAGATATCCAACGAACCTCCTTCACATTGAAACAGGTTATGAAAAAATTTATATATAAAATTTCATACGTAGACCAAATAACAATTATTGTGACAATATGGAAAATTCTCCTTATCAACTGATAAGAGAATGTAGAGAAATACCATAAAAGTAATATGTACTCGGAAATTATCAATTTGAAAATGATATGCTTGTGATACTATTAGAATCATTTATAACACCGTCCGACAGTCCATATTACATTTGAACCGGATGATATACGTCTGGAACTATAGGTAAAATGGAGTTAATTGGTGTTTTCAGTTTTTCATTTTCTCATCCTGTTGCCCCATAAAAGGACTACAAATTTTCAAAGGATAAAATTTTCCAAAACTAAAGATAAATACTTATTCCCACCCTATGATACCGATATTGGTGTCAACTTAAAGAAGAGAATTATGGTTATTTTTATTATTATTTTATTTATACCATTCCAGGATAAAAAAGACTTAAAAAATTTCCTTGAAAAATTATATCCTTTAAAATCCTTTGAAAATCTCCAACTATTTATTCGACAAAAATATATGTTAATAGCATGTATACAGTGTAATACTCCCCAAAATTTCAACATTCTAGCTTTATTAGTTAATTTTTAATAAAAGTTTACATAAAACTCTTCCAGCAAAAAAAGTATTATATGGAACAGAGTATACAATTTTTTTAAAAAGGAGTTACACTTGAACCAGATGATATAAGAGTGAAACTATAAGCTAATCGGGCTAAAATGGCATTTTCAGTTTTTCATTTCGTCATCCTGTTGCCCCTTAAAAGGACTACAAAACTTCAAAGGATAACATTAAAAACAAAATTTAAATATTTTTTCTCACTGTCCAATAAATACATTGAATTTATTTAACGTGTTTTATAGCAATATTTCTGTAATAAGTCTTGACAAGTTGAAAATTTCAGAGGCTCAAATTATTTCTTCATTTCGATTTTTCGTAAAACGAAAAAGTGATTAAAAGTGAGTAAACGTGATTATGGAGTGCCCAAATCGGAGCAAGTTTTGTATTCTATGTGTTTTTTTTGTATGCCACTTGTTCCATCATCTAAAAAAATCCTCCCTCCCTCCACTTCATATTAATCTGGGTTTAATTACAAATTTCGTTCGGGTACTTGGCTCTTAAAGTGCAGCTATGACGCATCTGAAGACAGTTTTTCGAAAATTTAGTGATGCCAAGATTGAGGCTGGTATGTATTGATTTATTGATACTTGGTATTGAAAGGCTTATTAATTAGAAAAGGAAGCTTGGAATAGTTTGCATGCTGTAATCAATAACATTTTGGGCAACACCAAATCTGAAAACTACAAAGGCATAGTTCAGAACCTTATCAAAAATTTTGGAATATTGGGAGTTAATATGTCCATGAAAATACATTTTCTGAACAGACATCTGGACTTTTTACGTGAAAATTTAGGAGATTTTAGTGATGAACACGGTGAAAGATTTCATCAAGATCTCGACGTTATGAAGAAGCGCTTCCAGGGAAAAAATTTAGCCAACGTGTTGGCAGATTACTGTTGGTCAATTTGTCGTGATACTGCTGGTATATACAAACGACAAAGCCAAAGTATACACTTTTCTTAACTACCATTCATTTTAAATATCTATGAACAATGTTATCCTTTGAAGTTTTGTAGTCCTTTTAAGGGACAACAGGATGACGAAATGAAAAACTGAAAATGCCATTTTAGTCCGATTAGCTTATAGTTTCACTCTTATATCATCTGGTTCAAGTGTAACTCCTTTTTAAAAAAATTGTATACTCTGTTCCATACAATAAAGTCCTTTTTTTGCTGGAAGAGTTTTATGTAAACTTTTATTAAAAATTAACTAATATAGCTAGAATGTTGAAATTTTGGGGAGTATTACACTATATACAGGCTATTACCATATATTTTTTTTGAATAAATTGTTTGAGATTTTCAAAGGATTTTAAAGGATATAATTTTTCAAGGACATTTTTTTAGTCTTTTTTATCCTGGAATGGTATAAATAAAATAATAATAAAAATAACCATAATTCTCTTCTTTAAGTTGACACCTATATCGGTATCGTAGGGTGGGAATAAGTATTTATCTTTTTTTTTGAAAAATGTTATCCTTTGAAAATTTGTAGTCCTTTTATGGGGCAACAGGACGTGAAAATGAAAAACTGAGAACACCGATTTAAATTGTCGTACTATGCATACATATTTTCTAAAAATATTTGAATTCTTTTTTCTACTCATATAAAGGTTTTACCTAATTCTCCTTTAATACATTTAATATTGTAACAAATTCACAATATCGATGATTACCAACTATATGTGCTGTAATATCTATTGATAAAATCTCAATGACCTATAATTATGAAAATACAAATTGTATATAAAGATGTAAAATGAATAAACAAAATAAAAAAGGAAAATAATTTTTGTCCAATATGTTGTGACCGACACTGTAAATTTTAAGTATTTGAAGCTTGTCGCAACTATAGTATACTTGTGTCCCAATACATTGTTGTTGCTATTCAATATTGTGTCTTCATAATGGGTTACAATATACATATGTTGTTATGACCCAGATGTGTTCTTGTTTGTTGGAAACTGCTAAAAACAAAACCGTGACAGACAACATCGAAACAAAAAACCAGCAGGTCTTCAATTCATGAAAACATGTAAAGGGTTTTTCAATAAGAGCGCTACAAAAGTTTTTTTAAATAAAACAAAACCGCTTTTAGATACCAATGAAATTCTTTATTCCTGTGAAAGTACGTTCGATGCCATTATGTATAGAACTCGATTTCTTTTGCATGGCCACCACGTGCACGCTTTCAGAAGTCCAGACGCTGAACCTAATTTTCGACGGTTTTCAAGTATAAATCGGCCGATACTGCTGCAATTTCACGTTTGATATTCGTACGAAGTTCATCAATCGTCGCTGGCTTGTTAGCATAGACCATAGACTTGACGTAGCCCCACAGGAAATAATCTAACGGCGTCAAATCGCACGACCGAGGCGGCCAATCGACTGGGCCATTTCGTGAGATAACACGTTCACCAAACTTTGTTTCCAATAAATTGATTGTGGCATTCGCTGTGTGGCTTGTGGCGCCGTCCTCTTGAAACCACATGTCCTCCAAGTCCATATTATCCAATTGGGGCCAAAAATATTCGGTTATCATTGAACGGTAGCGATTCGCATTCACAGTAATGTGCCGGTTTTGATCATCACGGAAGAAGTACTGCCCAATGACGCCACCGGACCATAAACCGCACCAAACCGTAATTTTTTCGGGATGCAATGATGACTCATGGATTACGTGTGGATTGCTGTCTGACCAATAACGCATATTTTGCTTATTGACGAAGCCATTCAGCCAGAAATGAGACTCATCCCTGAAAATGATTTTCCGATGAAAATCCGAATCATTTTCAAGTTGTTGCTCAGCCCAATTCATGAACATACGACTCTTATGGTGGTCAAGCGGCTTCAGTTCTTTCGTCAATTTGATCTTGTTAGGATGTAGGCCAAGATCTTTTCACAAAATTCGCCACAACGACGTCACTTGAGAACGACGTGTGAGAGACACATTTGGGCTTTATTGAACTGAAGCCTTAGCGGCAGCAATATTCTCGACACTACGGGCACTTCTTTGTCTCACTGGCACGGGAGCATTTTGTACTGTGCCTGTGGATTCAAATTTTTCCACTAGACGCTCAATTGTTGATCTGGTAGGACGATTATGACGACCATAAATTGGACGTAGCGCTCATAAAGTTGAGGCCACTAACTCCAAATTTCGATAGTAAATTTTTTGTTGGCTCGTATATCTTTCCATGATGAAATGGCAAATCTTACTGAAGAGAAATGTCAACAGAACGGGAAAAAGAATGGCGTCATTTGCTGTACATATCGATTTGCGTTTGTAGCGTCTCTGTTGGAAAATTCCTTACATGGTTCCTGCAATATGTTGCTATGCCCGTTTTTGATTTTCAGCGTGTATGAATTACGTTTACACCACCCATCATCTATCTTCAGCTTTGTGGAAATTCAAGTTCTAGCTTAAGAAGAAACAAAATTGACGTAAATTGAAACATGGTTTAGGAGAGCGCATACCAACACTCTATTTCACGTAATTCCATTTGGTGTTTTTAATTGATAGCACCATCCACTTTTTCAGGTTTAAGTTAATGAAGCTTGTAATTCATTTTGGTCGTTAAACAACTTACAGAGGCCTAATTGTTATCACAGATACCAATGATGATGTTTATTATTTTCAAGATTTTTAAGGTTTTGGTTGGAACAATGGTTGTACTTTTTCTTTTTTATGTCTTGCAAACTATTTTTCCTTTCTCCTATTTAAACCGCAATTTATATTATACTGCATAAAAACGTGCGTCACAATATGTAGTGGCATAAGATAAAAGCAACTACAGTGTAAGAGTATTTTTTCGTCCTTAACATCCCCGTACAAATCGACATTTACGAGTATGGCATAATCTAACAATTGTTTTGGTTTTATGTTTCAAGGTAAGATAATTCTTCGCAATATTAACAATGACTAGAAATTATAGTCATAACTTCAAATTACTGATGCCCTTAACATTTACAAAGATGCCCTTAACATTGACAATTTAAAGAACTCACCTATTAAAATTGCGTATCCTTGAAAATGCTTCCCATTAAATTTACCTGGCATTGCCTTCTCTTAATATTTGTATGGATCTTAGGGGATTTATATGAAACACCACAGAACGTTAAATCTAACAACGATATTCCATTCTCTTTTCACCAGCGTTTCGTATTGCGCGTTGGTATTTCTTGTCATTATGTACTTGACATTTTTACATTCAACTCATTTATTAGTGTCAAAAGAACAAATCACCACATTATCTACTCAACTACCGGCTGTACCCTGCAGTCAATGATGATGGCACGAACATATGTTCTTTACAATTTCTTAAACTTCAGGAAACTTTGGAAAAATTCAAAGTAATTACGTTTATAGAGAGGTTGGTCAAAGATAATCAAAAGTGAAGATTTTCCAGGTACCCCGCTTGTTGACAGTTGCAAGGTTTCAAAGCGTAGACTTGTGAAAGAAAACATTTTGTATTCTATTTTCATATAAATACGAAAGTTTCAGCTCATGGTTATCTACATATTGACTGCAAGTGCAAGCTAGACTTTCAATGTTATGTCTATTCAATTAGAGGGCGAACTGAAACCTCTTATACCTTTTGAGTATCTATGCATTGTGAGGCTAGTGCTAGTTATTAAACGGTCGTTAAGAATTCTTGAAACTCTCTATATAAAGGGTTTTCCAATATAAAGGGTTTTCCAATAAGGCGTGACAACTTTTGGCGTATAATACGTCTTACCTTACGGTATAGGGAGGCATGTCAGATTGTTATTGTTGTAATCTTTATTTCATTGATAATGAGGAAACGGCGAGATAACTTTTTTTAAAAAATTTTTTGTAGGTAAATGAAGATGTTGTCTTTCGTTTGATATACATTTCATATTGGTTGATATATTTCTAGTATTTTAATTTCTCAAATGAAAATTGTTTAAACACATACTCTCAAACATATGTGTGGTGTTTGGTTGAGTGTTTTTGGTTGCTCAACATTGCTTAGGAACATGTATCTAGTAAAAAGTGAAACGAACAGCAAGCTAATGTTGCTTGGCAACATGTATCTAGTAAAAAGTGAAACAAACAGTAAGCTAACGTAATAAAGCTTTTTTGCGAAAGCTTCAATAAAGCTGTTGTAGCATTAATTTTGAATTGTAAAGCGTAAAGCTTTCACACAACGCTCGAATGCTAATGCGAAGACTCGATAAGGTAAAACTTTTTAAATATTAGGGCGGCCCTCTCAACATTCGCAGAACTTATTTGAATAAAAATATTAATTAAAATACATAAATTAAATTAAGTTTAAAAAAATTGAACATAATATTTTTTTTTAAAACGGACTTGAATCAAATGCCTTTGGTAAATATAAAAATTACAGCAGACAGTTGTCCGAGTCCTTCGGCCACGGACTGTCCCTGCAGGCTGTGTCAGAGACACGGCCATTAAGTTTAACGTAGAATACGCCATCCGATAAGATAGAAAACATATATAACAATAAATGATAAATAATATAAGCAAATGAATTTATTGTTATATATGTTTTCTGTCTTATCGGATGGCGTATTCTACGTTAAACTTAATGGCCGTGTCTCTGACACAGCCTGCAGGGACAGTCCGTGGCCGAAGGCCTCGGACAACTGTCTGCTGTAATTTTTTTTTAAATTTGAGATATTTCCAAAACTTTATGGTCAACTTGAAATACAATCAAAACCTTTACGAATGGAACTCGACTTCGTTCATTCGTTTCGATTCGTTGGTCCCAATTTTCGATGACTCGGTCACACATTTCGGACGTAACGGCCGCTATTTCGCGTTGAATGTTGGATCTGAGTTCTTCCAACGTCGTCGGCTTGTTGGCATAGACCAATGATTTGACGTAGCCCCAAAGAAAAAAGTCTAGAGGCGTTAAATCGCATGATCGAGGCGGCCAATGGACTGGTCCATTTCTTGAGATAACATGCTCACCAAACTTACTCTTCAATAAATCGATTGTAACGTGTGCTATGTGGCTTGTGGCACCGTCCTGTTGAAACCACATGTCGTCCAAGTCCATGTTTTCCAATTCGGGCCTAAAATAATCGGTAATCATGGCGCGATAACGATCGCCATTCACTGTAACGTGACGATCATTATTGTCGACGAAAAAATATGGCCCAATGACGCCGCCGGCATGCAAACCGCACCAAACAGTTATTTTTTGTGGATGCAGTGGTGATTCACGAAGCACATGTGGGTTTTCACCGAGACAATAACCCATATTAATGGATGAAATAATGGCAGTGAAAATACGTAAACGAACAAGAAAACATAAACAACCCCTATTTGTTGACGACCCCCGCAAACGTTATAAGGACCACGATTTACGGATATGCACTTGGAATGTAAGAATTCTATATAGATCCGGTGCAAGTATCCAACTGGCAGATGTCCTCGAAAGTTATAAGGCTCACATTACCGCTGTCCAGGAAATGCGATAGACAGGACATGACTGCACAAGAAAGAGAAACTGCGATATATACTACAGTTGCCATGAAAAAAAAAACATGAATTTGGTTGCGGATTTGGAGTTGGCAAAAGGCTGCGACATCTAGTCTCTAGGTTCAATCCTGTGAGTGACTGTATAGCCACAATCCGTATAAAAGCCAAACATTTCTATATTTCCCTCATTTGTGTGCATGCCCCGACAGAATAACACGATGACGATGCCAAAGACATATTGTATGAGCTCCTAGAGGAAACGTATGACCGCTGCCCTGGCCATGGCATTAAGATTGTACTAGGAGATTTTAATGCCAAAGTAGGAAGGGAGAATGTGTTTAATCCAACTATTGGCAATTTCAGTCTTCATGCTGACAGTTCCGACAACGGTATGAGACTGATTGACTTTGCCGCGGCAAAAAAAATGGTCATTAGTGGTACAAGATTCCAGCATAAAGACATCCATAAGGCTACTTGGGTATCCCCTGATCAAAGAACTAAGAACCAAATTGATCACGTGGTAATTGATGGAAGGCACTCATCCAGTGTAATGGACGTACGAGTGATCAGAGGAGCTAACATCGATTCTGATCACTACCTGGTAGCAGCAAAGGTTCGCACAAGATTAAGTAGAGCGAAAATCGTACGAAACCAGACGCAGAGGAAGCTGGACATCGGAAAGCTGCAATTACCAGAGATAGCCACAGCCTACTCAAGGAAGCTCTCGCAAGTTTTGCACCGCAGAACCCTCCCCCTCACGATGACGATGCAACTGCCGCAGCAACCGTACTTGGTTTCGAAAAACCGCTTCGCAATAAGCCGTGGTACGATGAAGAGTGTCGCATTGCAAATGATGAAAAGAACGCTGCACGTATCGTAATGCTTCAGTCAATTGCAACGTGAGCTGCAACTGAGCGGTATAGTGAGAAAAGAAAGGAGGTAAACTGTCTCTTTAGGCGTAAGAAATGGCAGTGGAGAAAGCGCGAGAGTGAGAAAATTGAGACATACAGAAAGAAGAACGAAGCCCGAAAATTCTACCAAAAAGTTAAAAACGGAAGTAATGGACATGATTCAGGGCCCCCTTCTGTAAAGACAAATCTCGTCGCAGATGTGCAGAGCATGTTGGGAATATGGAGAGAGCATTTCTCCGCGCTACTAATACCTGAGATATCCAAAATTAAACACCTCAGTATATCCAATATGTTGTACACATCAGACGACATTACAGCCGCATTTTTAATAGCCGTTCGCAATGTAGGCAACAACCTACTTCGAATCGAGATGTTTTTTTATAATAGGTAATACCAATATTACGGCCTATATGTCAAGGTAACAATAAAATATATTTTGTTTTCGTGTGCAATTCTACACCAAAAACCAAAACTTAAAAATAAGCTATAAAGTGCAACAACCAAATACGTTTGAAACAAATAATTTAGATTGTTCATATAACACAACCTCTAGTAACTGAATCATGATTACTGCGACTACCAGGTTTGTATTTTGAATATTGAAATGTATATAATGTACGAGATTGCTATTTATATTTCGGGTCCGTCAATAAAAAACAATCATTTATCAAATGGTTTTATTGTACATAATTTATTCAAACAAAACTGTAACTGAAGTAGAGGTAGACCTACTTCTACGACAAAGTTAAGCAACATTTTTGTACAAACAGCGAAAGGTGATTATATGAAATGATGTATTTGAACGAGAGGTGCTGAATTACAAAATTATTACTGTCATTGTGAACGCGGCTTAAAGTTATTCAGCCTCTCTCTTTCTCAGTCACAGCATTTCAAATAATGACCTCTCGTTTTTTGTACAAAAATGTTGTTAAACTTTGCCGTAGAAGTAGGTCAACTTCTACTCCAGCTACAATTTTGTTCGAATAAACAATATTGTACTATTAAGCGGTAGATAGCGCAGTCCTTCGAATGTCACTTTCAAACTTAATAACATCAATGAAAATTACAACCACAGAGCTCCCGTGCTTATCAAGAAGGACTCAAGTACACTTTCCTAAATTTTTCAGGAGAAGCAGATTTCTGAATTCTGTTTGGATCTTCATTTGTTATAAGAAATCCGTTGTTTTTTATAATGAACTTAATAACATTTATGTAGTTTCGCCGCAATTTCCAACAATAACGGAAGGTGCAAAATTGCTAACTTGAGCATTTAAAAATATATATTTTTTTTAATATTTTGGAGTTGAGTCTTTCTTAGTTAGCAGGGCAGAGAGGATGTACAGGTAAAGAAGAAAAAAGTGCGCAATTTGGCAACCCTCGTAGAAGAGAACCAAAAAGTCGACGCGAATCACTCGAACGTATTTCTCTGTCACGTCATAACTTGATTATTTCATACTTTTTACATACTTTATATAATTTTATTTAAAAAGGGTTGGAATACTATATTTTAATTTGCTTAGTATTAATATTGGTTTCATTTATATGGGTGATTCCTTGGAAATAACGTTTTTTCTGATGGTGAAATTATTAGTTTTTAACATACCTCGGATGTGATTTTTTTTTACAGTTTTTGTTTATATATACTACTATAGTGTATACCAACATCTATTGTACTACAACAATTTAAAACATTTATCAATATATTTTATACTATAATTTTCAGAATTGCCACGATTCTGACATCCACGGTATTGACATTTCATATTTAAATTGACTTCATTCTATGCCAAATTGACGTGAGATAATTTCCTTTGAAAATCACATTTCGATGACTAAATATCGAACAAATTTCGTCACTAGGAGGGCGAGTATTATATTGCGCAATAAAAAAGCGGTACCATGGTATTGACTGCTAATTTTGTGACTTACCCTTCGTAAAGAAAACACTTCACTCCAATCGATTCAATGTGGATAAATCTGTCAGCCATTGATGTAAACATAACATTTGATATACAATGGTCGAGTTCTCACAGCGAGGGCGCCTTTATACCCATCCAACATGGCGCCACAGCGGTAAAACGTAAATGTACGATATTAGGCAAAAATGCGTGGACAAAGTTTAGATCTTGTTAGTCGGGCCTAAATAGGAGATTTACGCTCGGTAAATACATGAAAATATCCTCTATCTAGGCAATTTCAATGACCATAAAAAAAATATCAATCCATCCTGCGAAATGAGGGAGTGAATATAGTATAAACCTTGATTTTTATGAAATGGACACGCCACGGTTCTGATATTTTCATTAGTTTCTGTATGTTTCTATCGAATAAGCGCGACGCAGGTGAGAATATTGTTGTGGAAAATCTTGTGTACCATAAATGTATTGAAATTACGCGATTATTTATTTGCCGTCCCTTAATTACATGGAAATAAACGTGATGGACAAAGTAAACGTTATTTCCAAGGAATCACCCATATACACTTCCACTTGAGCCAACTGGTCAAGAATTTGTTGTGGAGTGTCGCGTGACTGAAGAAAAGTTCTTACATAGCTAACGGTACACATTGCATCCATGGTAGTTGTAGTTCTGATTGGCTTTTCGTTGTCCATTGCCATATCGTGGTCAAGGTCGTCATCACCAGCGGAAACAGTCAGCAAAATAGCTGCATCGCCCAGTTCTTCCGTAGTTATAAAATCATCAAAACCAGGGTTCGTATTTCCCAGGGTAACCCATTATTATTGCCGTGGGGAATGAGTAGCGATCGTTTACCCATTACCCGCAGGGTATGGGGAAAATAATGGTTAGCTACCCACGAAAATGAGGAATTACCCATCACGATTACCCATTACTCTCAGGGCAATGGGGAAAATAATGGGTAGCTACCCACGACAATGGGGAATTACTCATCACGATTTCCCATTACCCTCAGGGAAATGGGGAAAATAATGGGTAGCTACCCACGACGATGGGCAATGGGTTACCCAGGGTAACTCATCCCCATTTTTGATCGATAATATGAAAAAATTAGAAAAAATTTCTATATCTCGGAAACAGAGCGTCCAACTGAAAAAATAACCAATTTTTGTGGGTTTCTACGGGGTTTCATAATGTGGTCCAATTCGTATGGAAGAATTTTTTTTCGAAAAATCGCCAAAATAAAAAGGTGGCATTATTTTCCCCATACCCTGCGGGTAATGGGTAAACGTTCATTACACATTCCCCACGACGATGTGTATGGGTTACTCATGGGGGGGTAAATACGAACTCTGATCAAAACATATGTAATCGTTGAAGCTTTCTGTCTCAACTGTAAATACAAATAATAAAGGTTAATTAAAGGTGCGACAACTCAGCAAATCTTTTATATTACCATCTGTAAATGTTTCCATTAATTCTATTAGTGGCAGATCATCCTCCAAGTTAAACCCAACTTCGTTGTTGGTAAATCCGCCGTGCCTAAAGCAATTTGCAACAGTTGTTTTGCTGACTTTTGTCCATGCCATATGCAACAAATTTATTGCATCCAGTATGCTAACTTTAAAGTTCTCTTCTCCCATATCAACTATATTTTTTCTTTTCAATGCGTGAATAGGTTGTAAAACTGAGCTTGTATTTGGAGGCATAAACACTAGTTTTATGTACTCTAAGTCCTTTATATCTGGATGAGCAGGGCAGTTGTCTGTCAGGAGTATAATTTTTCAATTAGCACGACGTAAGTCGTAGTCCCATTCCTTTAATTCTTTGGCGAAAATTTCGGATGTCATCCAAGCCTTTTTATTTGCTTTATAATTAACGGGTAATTTTTTAATGTTTTTAAAGCACCTTTGATTTTTGGATTTTCCGATTACTTACAGTTTTTGTTTCTCTGTACCCGTCATATTTGCTACTATGAGCACTGTTAGTCGTTCCTTTGATAGTTTACCACCTACACAGGTCTTACCTTTGAAGCGAAGTGTATTATTCAGAGTGAGTTTGTCAAATAAACCAGTTTCATCGGCATTAAAAATCTCCTCATCTTTAAAATTGCCTCTTATACCTGGCCACTTATTTTGCAACCAATCATTGACAACATCAATATTGACTTCAGCCGCCTCTCCAACTATTTTTCCGCTGGTGATGTTGTGGCGTCTTTTAAATCGAACAATCCAACTTTCGCTGCACTTAAAATCGCAGTAGTTAAGCTTTACCTCAAAATTCTTGTGCTTTAGCTTGTAAAACTGCATTACTTACAGTCACATTATTGGCTCTTTTCTGGGTAAACGATTTTAGAAGGCAATTATCCAGTTCCCTGAACGAAGGGTTTTAAACTTTCTTTACACTTGAGGAGTTTTGCTCAAAATTATTTGGTACCAAGTGCTTATTTTTCCAAATTGTAGCTATTGTTGACTTGCTGAGGCCCATTTCTTGGCATATTTGCTTTTGTTTTAGCCCTTCTTGTAAGCGCTTTATTATATCAAATTTCTCTTTTAAAGACAAACACTTTCTCTGTTTTGCAACTGCTACTACGTCCATCTTCTAACTTTGTAATTTTCAACTTCAGTCTGCACATCGCTTTCACACAAAAAAAAAAAGAATTAAACCTAGGGGAAGTACCTGGTTATAGAGCATAAGAAAAATAAATCACAGCGTTACCAACTCAAAACAATATTTTTTGCTCATGGCAACACTTTCTGGTGCGTTTTAAACGAAAAAAATACAAATTTTACATGCAAAAAAAGTTTGTTATAACCGAAAGTTCGCTTTAAGCGGGTTCGTAATAAGCGAAAAAACTTTAAAGGTTTTTATAGAAAAAAAGCTCGTACTTTCGAAAATGGTTCGTTTTAGGCAAAAGTTTGTTTTAGCGGGTTCGCTATAAACGAAGAATACTGTATATGTGACTTGCTCCACGAAAAGGGACTTCTGCGCCGAAAAGAAGTTATTGAAAAAAACGCGTTTAAAAAAAGCGCTTCGTTTTTCCGTGTTTTGCGCATGGTTATGCAACTCTTCCTTCAACCTGATCATCTGGCGATGTATTTCGACTCTCTGGTACTTTGTACGATGTTCACTATGCAGTGTTGCCTCTATGCAAAATATTTCTAACAGTTAAAAACCTGTTTTTGCTAATTTTGTTTTCAAAATTACTAGAGCTGTTTTATTCCTTATCAAAAATTTTTAAATTTTTTCATTAATTATCTTCATCTTTACAGGTGATTTGTAAAAAAACTAAAAGACATAGAAACTTCCGGTTTGCGGCATTTGAAAGAGCGTTTTTTTTCCTATAAGAATCACTCAAAAAGTGAAAAAAAATTTTCGGCGCAGAGGTCCCTTTTCGTAGAGCAGGTCACATATGCTAAAAAAATAAAACATTTCAGATCATCATTAGAACGTAAAAAAAATGAAATAAAAATGAAAAATTTTGAGAAAAAAAAACAAAAAAAAGGCAAATTTTGAACTTTGAGATGCCATAACTCAGCCATTTCTTATCAGATTACAGCATATCGACGGAAAGGGCATTCAATTACCCTTCCAACGATATACCACTTAACTCGATCGGACTTTTTGGTTGGACTTCACTAGGTTTTGAGTGGGACCATACACCGAAAAACACAAAGTATCGTCATCTATAAAACGGTACTTAGAAAAAAAATTACAGCGTTTTTCGTGTTCAGGAGGTCCCAATCAACTTATCTAGGCATGTGGCGTTCTTGATATTCTCCAGAGTTAAAATTTGTAAAGCAGTGTAACGAATACGTTATCGCCTGAAATTCCTTTCGAAAACGCGAATCATTTTGTATACTTTTTCGGATCCGTCTCGAACTCATAACGGACTTAACATTCGAATCCGTTTCGAATTCGTTTTTGTAAGTAAAATGGATTTGAGACGGATCCGCTTTTGCCAATTTTTGCGGATTCGAAGCGGATTTGTTTTGAATTCGCATTCCACTCGAAAACGCGAATCGTTTTTCTACAGTCTCCCTTTCGGATTCGATTTTTGTAAGTAAAATGGATTCCAGACGGATTCAATGTTATCAATCTTTGCGCATTCGAAACGAATTTGATCTGAGTTGCCATTTGCATTAATAGGAATTTCTGTCTCTTTTATTATATTTATTGTATAATTACTTATACATTTAAGTTTTTAATGTTTTTTTATCTCAATTTGAAATTTAATTTATAATGTATATATTCGATTCTTATAGAAATACGAGCATGAGTGTAGGGGAAAAACTTCTTAACGAAGTCCTCCACTTTTGGTATTGCCTGGTCCTTATATTTCCTTTGCAAATCGCAATTTCACTGATTCGCTTTTTTATGTTTTACGGACTCATAACGGGTTCGGGATGGATCCGCCAAATCGCAGTTTCACTGATTCGCTTTTTATGTTTCAATGGCCTCGTAACAGGTTCGAGACGGATCCGCCAAATCGCAATTTCGCTTTTTCTTGTTTTTACGGACTGGTACCGGGTTCGAAACGGATCCGCCAAATCCCAATTTCACTGATTCGATTTTTATGTTTACACGGACTCGTACCGGGCTCGAAACGGATCCGCCAACTCGCAATTCCCAATTTTTTTCTTGTTTTAACGGACTCGTAACGGGTTCGAAACGGATCCGTATCCGTTTTTTTTTTTTGCACATTGCGTACTTTCTTTTATTTTGTACATAAAGTACATTCAACATTCAAACAAAACAAAAAGAGCCTTCGCGAGCCTTGGAATGTTCATTTTGTGAGAGATTGCTTGGAATGATACGAGAAGATCGTATTTTTCATCCTTCGGGGGCGAATTTTTTCGCACCTAGATTTTAAACACACACTGCTTATCTGTCACCGGAAACCCATTCTCGTCCTTGCAGGAGGGCAACCCATTATTCGTCCAGTTTTTCGATCTTCTTACCCCCTGGAAGCAATTTTGGGATTCATTATTGATCCTGCCCATTTCGGTCTTTTCACTCTCTCACTATGCCATTTTTTCTACCTAAATAGTTGGTTTTCCACCCTTCTCAGCCTTTTCTTGTACCGCTCATTTGCAGCACGCGTTGTTACTGACTGTTTCGTTGTCATACGTGAAGCGTCTTTTTCATCAGTTGCAATGCGACACTCTTCATTGCACCTTGGCTTATCCTTTTGCGGGTTTTAACAGCCAAGTTCAGTCCCGTCAGGGGTTTCCAAAGAATGGGAGTTGTGCTTCCACTGCTCTTCTGGGTGCTCAGTAGGGGGAGTATTCTGCGCTAATGAGAGAGTGACCTCTCGTTCATAGGTCTTTCATATCTCTGGTATTTCTAGCTTGTCAACATCCAGCTTTTCTGGTACCTCGAATCACACGTACACCCATACACTAGAAGAGTGCTTGCCATCTATTAGCAAGTAATCCATCTGGTTCTTCGTTATCTGATCAGTAGATAACCAAGTCGCCATATTTATGTCCTTATGTTGGAATCGTGTGCTACCAACTACCATGTTCTTTGCACCGGCGAAGTCTATCAGTCCTATTTCATTATCCGATGTGGTATCATGTAGACTGTGATTACCTTACAGATATTTGGTCGAAAGCCACTTCCCCCTCCCAATTTGGCATTAAAATCGCCTAGAATAACCTTATTTTCGTGGCCAGGGCAGCGTTCGTATACTTCCTCCAAACGCTCATAAAATGATTCACTGACCCCATCGTTTTTATCCTCAGTCGGTGTGTGCACACAAATTAACAAGTTATTGAAATATTTCGGTGCGAATTGTGGCTACGCGTTCACTTACTGGGTTGAATCATGAAACTAGGTGTCGCAGTCTCTTGCCATCTATAAATCCGCACTCGAATTCGTGCTTTCGCTCATGGTAGCTGTAGTACATCGCAGTTTTTTACATTTCCTGGATAGCTTTATTGTCAGCTTCATATTTTTATTCACTTTCTTTTCTTGTGTATTTTCATTGACTATATAATTGTGGCGGGAGGCAAACCTAGCCACAACTCTGATTTTGACGCCATAATGTTGATATGGCCCATTATAATGTTTAGAAGAAATATAAATTTGGCGATAGTATTTGGTTTCTTTGTTCCAGAATAGACCAGATCTGCGTCGCTCTAATAACTTTCCATTTTACTATATTTTATGCGAAATTTTTAAAACGTTTTTAATGAATTTCATGCCATAACTCTGCGATATGGCAATTCAGAATTTCATTCGTTGTGTGTGGCAACCAAAAGCTGCAAACACTGCACAATCATTCAATCACAACCAGTTTTTTCTATAATGACATTATTTTTAAACTTTATTGTTTTAAACTGCTACCACTGTATTGAAATGATAAAGCATTCAAGAGGAAAAGAAAACCCTTAACGATTTTATCATCAATAAACCAGGAATATTAAGGTTATAGCAATTTCAACTTTAATACACTGAAGCTATGAGAAACTGTAGCACGAATTGCAATACCGTAAAGCGGAATGAAAGAATATCTTGGACAAATAAAAAATACTTTTTCAATATTTCCAAATGAATGCAATGAAACAATACGAAAAATAAATAGTTCAAATATCCAATGAAACTATTTGCGGTCAATGATACCATTGACTTTTGCAACATCCTTTGGAAGACGTGAAACAAAAGTGTTACAATGGTAATCAATGTTTTAAAGCTAAGGACGTAATTTTATGCATCGATGATTATTTGCCCAGTGAAGCTGCTAATGCCTTATTTACATGGATGACTCCCAAAAACTAACACGCATAGTACAAGTTATATGCAACTCGGTAGAAATCCAATTAATTTTGAATTTTTTGAATTTATTTATTATATTTTATTTGAGAATATCTTTTTCGACAATTTTTACACACGAAATCCGTTAGGGTGGATCACTTCCCTTAAGGGGGGCAATAGTTATGGCCGTTTAAAGTTGCAATTTAAAAAATATAATCTCCAAAATAGAGGTTTTTATGGGTCTGCGAAAACTTGCAAGTGCACTTGGTTGGAACTTACATACGACTGTCAACATAGTATGTCAAAATATTTGCTAAATCCTTAGCATATCGCCGCCTCAGTATTCGGGTGATATAAAAACATAGGATTTCAGTTGCATATTTATCACTGCAGTACTTAAGTGGCGATATACTGAGTTCAGGATTGCCAGATGTCGAATTTAAAAATTCTGGATAACTATGGCTGAAAAGTAGAATTTCTGTGGACATTTCATATTATATGGAGTTTTGCATATTTTATTAAAAATTGGGAAATTAACAAATTTTGTCAAAAAAGAGGGGATATGTCCAATCTCCGGAAATTACTTTCGATTTGTTTTCAAATTGATTTGTGGAGTTTAATGTCACCTAACTTTTCGAACAATTTGTAAGATTAATGGAGCCTAATGTTAATGATGGGGTCTTTCGCAAAGAGTCCAAAGCTCTTTGTAGCAATTCCTTTGAAAATGTTTCAAGCAGGTTACTATTCCCATTAGACCAAATATCGCCTGGTAATAACTTTAGCAGACACCAGTCGAATGGTAGCTAAATGGAGAAGGCATTTAGATGAGCATTCTAATACTGGTGAGTCTCAGAGTATCAATGTGGCATCTAAACCATTAGGGCTTTATTTTGTCCTCAAAAGACCGATGGACCAATTTTACTGGCCGAAGGGGGACAACAAATCAAAATGTTAATACAATTTATGTCCGATCTAGCCACGAAGAGCCTGCGCCTTGGTCAGAGTCTAAGCGGTAACAGGAGACTGCAATAAAAATGCAGGCAGTAGCTTTAACGCAATAGCCTGGTGGACTGGTCTTGCTGGTCATAGTGGCCATGAATATTTTCGAACGAAAAAGAAAGTTACCACACTCGAAGTTGTTAACAAGCCCCGCAAACGTTATAAGGACCACCATTTACAGACATTCACCCGAAATGTAAAAACCCATTACCAGTACCAGTATCCAACTGGCAGGAGTCCTCCACATTTGTAAGGCTGACATTATTGACATTCGCAAAATGTGATGAATAGGAATAGGAGAACGAACTGTGACATCTACTAACGTTGCCATGAAAAAGCATGGAATTGGTAGCAATCTTGCATATATGCTCGACGTGGTGAGTCAACGTATACCCACTATCCAAATAAAAAAAATATTTCACCAATTTGAAAGTTTTTTGCACGTGCCCCAGAGATTAATATATATATAGATTTGTTATCCGTCTCATCTGACGTTTGTCTTTGCGCTTCTTCAATGAGGAAACGAACTTCTGACAGCAACATCGAACAAAATCTTACATTTTTAGTTTTTTGCATTCACGAAGTTCACATATTTACATATTTTGCACATTCACAGTAACAATTTCAGCTTTGTTTATCAAACTTAAGCGACAGAATTCTTATCTTGTCGTTCAAACACAAGTTCGCTTCCCTTCAATCATTAAACCTATGAGCGAGTTGACAAATCTATGTATAAATTAATCTATGATGTGCCCCGACGAAGCTAAAGACGTTGAGACTAAGGCCATGTTCCATGACCGCTTAGAAAGGAACCTATGACCAATGTTGTGCCTGTGACATTAATATTATTCTAGGTGATTTTAATACAAAGCCAATCAAGAACCTTGGTAAAAGAGAACCAAAAAGTGCTAGAAAGCATCAGTCATATCTTGATTTTTTCATACTTTTTGCATAGTTTATATAATACAATAATACTATTTAAAAGTTACTCGCGTATTGAAATATTCAATGAAGAGATTAAGAGAGAGTTCAGAGAATGGTTAAGGTTACACTCAATTTGTTTGTTGGCATTCGACTGAAGAGAAATTATGCCTGTCTACTGCCTGTACATTCATTGAATACTCTCTTCATTGAATATTTCAATACACTAGCAGCTTTTTGATAGTGTTACTGTATATAACTATACAAATTCCAACCATGTTGAAGTAAAATTACATAAACTATGCAAAAAGTATGAAATAATCAAGATATGGCGCGTGAGAGAATTGCTTTTGAGTGAATTTCTAGCACTTTTTGGTTCTCTTTTACGAAGGTTGCCAAATTGCGCACATCTTCTGGTCGTCTAGTTCTAGATCGTCTTTGGAAATGTCTTCCAACCACCCAGTGGAAAATTTAGATTTCGCAGCGACAACAAAACGGATGTTCAAGTAGAGAAGAAAAAACCGGCGCAATTTGGCAACCCTAGTCGAAGAGAACCAAAACAGTCAACGCGATTCACTCAAACGCATTTCTTTCCCGCGTCATAACTTGATTATTTCATACTTTTTACATACTTTATGTAATTTTATTTAAATATGGCGAGAATTTCTATAGTTAGATACAATAATATCATCAGAAAACTGCTCGTGTATTGAAATATTCAACGAAGAGAGTAAGAGAGCGAACAGAGAAACGACACGCTTCACTCATTTTCTTTGTTGGCATTCCACTCCATAAGTAAAATTTCTTCTCTATACCATAGTTGCTTTATGGCGGCAAAACACATGGTTGCCAATAGTGCGAGATTGCATCTCTAAAGTATTCATAAGGCTACTTGGGTATCTCAAGATCAGAAAACAAAAAACCAAATTGATCACTTGGTACCTGATGGAATGCAGAAAGAAAAGAAAAGGTATTTTTAAGAAGAAGTACTTTCTGTAAGAAAAATCCGTTAGAGTATGTTTTTTTTACTTTTTTAAGAACTGGTACTTTTTAAAGAAGTAGTACTATTTTTCAGAAAGGCTACTTATCTCAAGAAAAGAAAATGTATTATTCTATTTTTAAAAAAGAAGGAATGGTATGTTTTTAAGAGGAGGTGTTTTTTGAAGAAAATATTTTTTAAGAAATGATATTTTTTTACAATTGGTCGCTTTTTCAAGAATAGGTAAATTTTTAAGAGTAGGTACTTACCTCAAGAAAAGTTAGTTTGTTCCACAAAAAGGGTAATCTTTAAAGAAAAGGTAGATTTTTAAGAAAAGGTAATTTAAGAAAGAAAATTTACTTTTTTAAGAAAATGTACTTATTTAAAAAAAATACTTTTTTTAAGAAAAGGTACTTTTTGTAAAAAAAAATTTACTTTTCTAAGCAAAACGTACTTCTTTAAGATAAGGTATTTTTTTAATAAAAGCTACTTTGTTTAAGAATTTGAATTGGTATATTTTTAGGTATCTCTACTATTTTTTAAGAAAAGGAACTTATTTAAGAAAATGCTATTTTTTAAACTTCTTTCACTTTTCTTTTCTAAATTTACTTTTTATTGGGTTCAAAACTACAATATATACTAAATGCTAGAAAACTTCCTGTTAAACAAGAAATTTTCCACCCATATGTGAGACATCTAGTTAGTCTAGACACAAACCAAAGCAAAAGTAAACAATATAGTTGATAATAGTGGTTTGTAGCATAATAGCGTTAGAGAAAAAGTTGTTTAATTTTGTTTTCATTTAGCCCCCATCCCGAAACGTGCGATAAGGAACTTCGTTTCAAAAAGAAAGAGGTAAATCGACCATAAAACCGGACTTGACGAACCGGAGAATGAACAAGCTTAAAGTTACAGAAGGATGAATAAAGTCTGTCCTGTATTTAAAGTAAAAGGTGACCAGAGAATACTTGCCAACTAGTGTATTAAAAAAACGGATTTCCAAAAATTTCCGTTTTCGGTTTCTTCGACTATTCCAATTTTGGCGAAACCGGTTTTCGCTTAACCTACTTACTTACTTTGATGGCTACAAACAACCCAGAGGGGCCAAGGGCCTTACAAAATCAGGATAATATATTCCTCCAAGTCTGGGCCGTCCTATTATTTGATGACTTCGAGTACGTCTTCGAATACCTTTCGCACTGGTTAAGTCTGATCCATTCTACTGACATGGCCTAGGCGGCGTAAATGCGCTATTTTGATACGCATAACCACATCGATGTCGGGATACAGATTACACAGCTTAAGGTTCATCCGTCGCGATAATCGCCTTTTCTATTATAGATATAATTTAACGGAGCATTTTTCTCTCGAACTCTTCCAGTGATGTTTCATAAGCATGCGATATGACCCAGGATTCTGCGTCATAAAGCATATGATATAGTGAATATGATATAGCGAATCTTTTTTTTTCGAGAGAGGGTCTTATCCATGAAGTGCTTGCTTAGTCCGAAATAACACCTGTTTGTAAGCACAATTCTCCGTTTGATTTTCAGGCTGTCGTTATTGCTTCTGCTCACGGCAAATACGAGGTAAATAAATTCGTCGACTTCCTCTAAATTATAACGGTTATCAACGTTCACCCTTTCCTACAATCGGGTGGATATTCTGCTTGTCGAATCCATTCATTTTGTCTTGTCCTCGTTTACCATCAAACCCACTTTTGCTGATTCCTTCTCTATTCTCGAAAATTTTGCAGTAACTCCTCGCACATTTCGACCACATTTCGTCGCATACGCGAGCATCATGTGGCTTTTGCTGCTGATAGTTTTATTCGCGTTGGCTGCAGCCTTTCTCACGATGATCTCAATAAATATGTTGAAGAGATCGCATGATAGTGTGTCGCCCTGCCAGAGGCGTCGCCTCATACTAAATGGTTCGGTGAGATCTTTACCAATCTTTACTGAGGACAAAGGCGTGTTAGCTTAGTAGGAATACTAAACTCGCACATAGCTTGGTACAGATTTTCAAGTATCGAAGGCAGTTTTATAATCTACAAAGAGGTGGTAGGTGTCGATTTCTTTTTCGTGCGGTTTCTCCAGGATTTGTCGTAATTTGAATATTTGGTCGATAGTTGACTAAAGCCTAAAGATAAGGTCCGATCAGGTCTACAACAAAAGGCTTTAGCCTGTCGCGCATCACGCACGAGAGGACCCTGTATGTGACGGAAAAAAGGCTTATTCCACGATAGTTTGTACATATACTCGGATCGCCGTTTTTAAAAACAGGGCTCAGTATGTTAGGACTCCAATCGTCGGGCATGCATTCGTCTGCAATCGTCGTGTATGTGCCCAACACCCTCATCTATATTGAAGTCTCCTAGAGAAGTGAAGTGAGCAGAGTATCCATATATGATACCCCAAGCCGATATTCCAGGATGTGGCTGAAGAAGTGACAAACATTAGAAACTGGCGAAAAAAGTAGTATTCATCAAAAAGTTCCTAAGATCATTCAGCTTAACTCCCTGAATGTCTGTTTGATTCAACAAGAAATAGGATCCTAAGTATTGTATCAACTCATAAAATAGGCCTAGCAGTAGCATATGCCTTCTTGTACAAGAATGGATATACATTTTAGTAAACGATTCTGGTGATAACGTGGACATACTTGTCTGGTGGCCCTGCAATTTGTGCATTAGGACCATCTATCATTCGCACGTCTGAGAGCATCAGTTTTAAGCATGAGCTTGAAAAAGTGGAACAAGCCAGGTTGTCCTTAATCCCACCAGCTCAGCCGCTCTATGGATCCCTAGAATATTTCTATGCCCCGGCATCCATTTAAGGTGAATATGGAACTACTTGGTCATCTCATTTAGTCATGCACATCAGTTCTTGTGATGAAGACTACATATTGTCGGAGTAGATATTGATACCCTAGGCGGTGATGACGTTTCGTCTCAGCCAAAAGGCACATTTTTCCGATTTCCATAAATTCTGCCTGAAAGCCACTACATTGGTCTTTGTGCATCCTTTATGTAAGGTCTAAACCCAGCACTTTATAGTACATTCTAAACTCTACTTTTCCATATAGTTTGAAGCCAGCAGTGTAGAAGCATAAGCAGCTTCTAGAACCTCAAAGATAGAAGTGGGTGCCATAACCGACTCCTATTGTGAATTGCGCACTATCCTTTAGTCAAATTACTCTACCACATTGAGACAACAGCTGAATAAACGGAAACTTCACCTTCCTGGTAAAGAATGCGAGATCGGTTTTCTCTGGAAGCACACCCAGCCTATTCTGCGTGGCCAACTTAGAGAGCCTTCGCATTAAGTCCTGAAACACACTTCTGCTTATGGAGGCTATTTAACTTACACTGCAATTTCCAGGTCGCCAGTAAATGCTACGACTAGGCAACCTGATCCCTTCAACTCTAGAAAAATACTATCCAATTCAAAATCCATTAAATTAGAGACAAGACTTCCGTTTGGGATGTCCCTTCCGGTTAAAGTCATATGACACAAGCAGTAGGTTGTGCGCCTTCGCATAAGCAATTTGTAGATAAAGTTAGTGATTCCCTGGTCAACGAAATGTGCCGATAGAGCTGATTTCAGTGATCCCAGAAAGATCATGTAAAAGGTACCTCTTATCAAAAAATGCCACAAGAGTGTATTTCTTCAAGTAAACAGACTTATCTATGAAACTCAATTGAGCGCGCAGACCTGTTCCGTGGATTTGCCTTTATTAAGAGGGCTGGCATGCAGCTGAGAATTGGCTTTGATCGTTCGCAGATATGAGTCAATCATCGTTACCAATGTCTACAGAAGAAAAGATGAGAGACTGATTGGTCTAAAGCCTTTTGGACTAATATGCGGTGATTTCTCCGCTTTCGGATTTTGGTTTCTCTCCATCTAACGAAGATATGGTATAGCTTGATGTAGCTCATATACAGTTTCAGAAGCCAGCTGATTTGTAGGGCAAAAAACTTTCTATTGTCCAGTGTGGTGTCCCATTTGTCACGATATTTGTTCGGTGAGTCCGAACTTATGTCTTCGGACCAGTATCATGGAAACAGTGTGTTAAGCAGGAGGTGCAACGATTAATCACTCGATGTTGCCAATCTCCCGTTTTGTTACATCAGGTATGCCGGAGATGTGAGAGTTGGCGAGACGACTTTGCGCAGTCTGGAGGACATTTTTCTTATACGAAATCAAAAGGTGATTAAAGTATATGTATTCGACAAGACGAATATACACAGTTGATATTGTCTCTCACCACACTAGTTCCTGAACCGCATGTATTTTTTTATTTTACTAGTAACGGGTTTTTCAATAAGAGCGCTACAAAAGTTTTTTTTAAATAAAACAAAACCGGTTTCAGATACCAATGAAATTCTTTATTCCTGTGAAAGTACGTTCGATGCCATTATGTATGGAACTCGATTTCTTTTGCATGGCCACCACGGGCACGCTTGCAGAAGTCCAGACGCTGAACCCAATTTTCGAATTTCGATGCAATTTCACGTTCGATATTCGTACGAAGTTCATCAATCGTCGCTGGCTTGTTGGCATAGACCATAGACTAGACGTAGCCCCACAGGAAATAATCTAACGGCGTCAAATCGCACGACCGAGGCGTCCAATCGACTGGGCCATTTCGTGAGATAACACGTTCACCAAACTTGGTTTCCAATAAATTGATTGTGGCATTCGCTGTGTGGCTTGTGGTGCCGTCCTGTTGGAACCACATGTCCTCCAAGTCCATATTATCTAATTGGGGCCAAAAATATTCGGTTATCATTGAACGGTAGCGATTTGCATTCACAGTAATGTGCCGGTCTTGATCATCACGGAAGAAGTACGGCCCAATGACGTCGCCGGCCATAATCCGCAACAAACCGTAATTTTTTCGGGATGCAATGATGACTCATGGATTACGTGTGGATTGCTTTCTGACCAATAACGCATATTTTGCTTATTGACGAAGCCATTCAGCCAGAAATGAGCCTCATTGTATGACGACCATAAATTGGACGTAGCGCTCTTAAAGTTGAGGCCACTGACTCCAAATGTCGGTAGTAAATTTTAATAATTTCGAATCGTTGTTGGCTCGTATATCTTTCCATGATGAAATGGCAAACCTTACTGAAGAGAAATGGCAAAAGAGCGGGAAAAAATATGGCGTCGTTTGCTGTCCCTATCGATTTACTTTTGTAGCGTCTCTGTTGAAAAACTCTGTACTACCATGAATTGAGGTGAAGTGAGATTTTAAACACAATTGTTGAATCTGACGGCACTATTGACGCCTTCACAAACACATGCAAACAATTGTGGCCACTTGTCTGGGGGAACTATTATTGTGGGTGACACAAATTAACTTAAACATACATATGATACCCAGGGTAACCCATCCCCATTTTTCAACGAAAATATGAAAAGTTTAGAAAACATGTCTATATCTCGAAAACGAAGGGTCCAATCGCAAAAATAACAAATTTGTGCGAGTTTCTTAGGGTTTCTCACAAAGTGTTCCAATTCGCGTGAAATAATTTTTTTTTCAAAAAATCGCCAAAATAGGAAAATCGCTAATATAAAAAATGGCTATATCTCGGAAACGGTGCGTCCAATCCCAAAAATAATAAATTTTGTACCTCTTTAGGAGGCTTTCATCTATGTATCGCTAAAAGCAAAATTTCTGAAATCAAAAATCGGTAAAACGTCCCTATGCCAATATCTCGGAACCGGTGCGTCCAATCGCAAAAATAATAACTTTGTTACCTCTATAAGAGACTTTAACCAATGAATGTCTGTAATATATCACTTATTTTAAAAAAATCGCTAAGCGATTTACTTATTTTGACGATTTTTAGAAAAATAAAGTCCATACGAATTGGGCCACTTTATGAAAAAATCTTAGAAAGTCGAAAAATTAGTTACATTTCGATTGAACGCTCCGTTTGGGAAATATAGTTTTAGCGATTTGTTAAAAAAGTTTTGCCGTAGTAAAGACATCCATTATTTTTGCGATTGGACGCACCGTTTCCGAGACATAGACATGTTTTTATTTTAGCGATTTTCTTATTTTGACGATTTTTTGTAAAAAAAATTATTTCATGCGAATTGGAACACTTTGTTAGAAACCCGTAAAAATTTGTTATTTTTTCGATTAGACGCTCCGTTTTCGAGACATAGAAATTGTTTTCATATTTTCGATCAAAAATGGGCACGAAGTACGAACCCTGGTTTTAAAAAATAATAATTTTGTTTATATTTAAGTATATAATACACAATTTTAATAAAAAATTATTGCTTTTACTTTTTTCTCTATAAAATTCATAATGGGTTAAAGCATCACCAAATGGTTATGACAGCCATCAAATTCAAGTAATTACTTTAGTTGAGCATACCAATATATTATTTGTTGCAACCGAATTAGTTTTTACATTTTTCGTTCATCCAACTAAGAGAATATTCACCACTAGAGGACAATTTGATTGCTAGAACTAAAACTTGATTGACAGATCACATTTATTTCTGGTTGCTGTGGCTGCAACTTAATATTTCAGTTTTTGCAACCAAAACTGAATTACAAATCAGTTGATAAGCACAACATTTGGTGATACTGAACACAATTATTGGTAATCACAACTGAATAATGTGATAGTCCAAGGAACCGCCAAATTTTAGTTGGCTGTAAATATAGTTGTGACAACGAATCCCTACCATCCACCATAGCATTCAATTTCACGCACTTCTTTTGTAATATTTCTATTAAACTGTACTTCTTCATAGAAAAAGTACTTTTTAATAGTTATTGATCTTGAACCGAACAATTATTAAAAAACTACTGAGAAAGATGACAGTCGCCAAAAGAAATGAAAGATGGTCAACGCAGGGATAGAAACCACGTTCTCATGTACAAGAGTCGCGCACATAACCACTGTAATATCGACGGCAACGCGTTTGTTGATGACATACTCGTACTTATCATTGGTGACAGAATTTCCGAGAATCTTGAAAGAATCAGCAAAAGTGGGTTTGACAGAAAATGAGGGCAAGGCAAAGTAAATGGTTTCAACGAGCAGAGCGTCCACTCGTTTGAACGTGAACGTTTTATGTACATCACATCTACCCCAAACAATATGAGATCATATCGTAAGCGGGCGGAACAGGGCTGACAGTCATGGCGAGAACTATTTCCCGCAAAGAAGAGTACCGCCGTCGTATGTACCGTGACCTGTATGAATTGTATCCCGACATCGACGAAGTTTATCGACTCAAATTAGACTTAAAATAACCAGCGCGAAGATGGTCGAAGACTTACTTGAAGAAATCCGAAAAATACGACGACCAAGACTTCCCTGGAAGCACCAGATAGACGAGTCGCCGAGAATGCTTGGTGTTACCAACTGGAGAGAGAAGTCAAACGATCGAGCCGGTTGGACAAAATATATTATCCTACACTTGTAAGACTTCTAATCCAGATAAATATTTTATTTATAGATTGATACTCCTTGAGGTTATGAAATGTTTATTTATTTATTAACTCGTATAATCTTCAATAAATGCTAACACACTTCTGGCATTTGGTTTATAACTTTTTTGAAATTTGAAATTCTATTTTCAGAATTTATATGACTATTATAAGGAAACTTGGCAGCTGAAACGAGTTTTAAACACCAAAATATCTATATATATTTATCTATATCTATTATATCTATTCTATAAATCATATATGTGACCCTGCATTGTATAACCTACCTAGTGTGTCAAAACAAGTTTTTGAGTAAAACGCAATTCAAATTTCAACACACTAAGTGGGTTTTACTGTTATATATAATTGCATTTTTACATTACTTTCGCATGTTTTTGAGACTTGCGAGCGGTTTCATATGAAAATTGAAGGTTCTTTACATATAAATCCAAAAAAATCCGTGAATTTATGAAATTTGACACACTAGCAGTGTTTTCCTAAGCACGGTCATATATAGGACCCGACATTCAATTTAATTATGGCTGACTTTGGGCATGTACATATACATAACTACTCCTTGGCAGTTTGTTCAACGAAATTCTACATGTCGTGGTTTGGGAATGGAAATTGCAAAAATCCCCTTTTTACCAAAAAAAACGGACAAACTACTTTGTTACTGTTTTCAGAATTTTGTTTGACGGAAATGCGAGGTTTTGCTTCCAAGCAATCCATATCATAGCTGTGATGACCTACTACGGTAACTAACAGAAGCAAAATGCTACAGGAGAACAGGAGCAGGAAAAACATTGATATGAGTTCTCTTGGCCATGGCTTAGTTTACATTAGTTTTCCATTTTTTGAGATAACAGTTAAAGATACACACATGATGTGCAAGGACTAAAGGAGTCTGCCGTTGGCTTTAATTCCATTGAGAAAAACTGTTGCTATGGTTGCTCATCACAGCGACGACATGTCCACATCTAACCATTTTCTACTCTATTGCATCTTGTGACTTTTATTAGTTAAATCAATTATCAAAGCAGACCTTATCGGGTGAATTAGCATATCGGAAGCTGAAATGCAAAACAACGTAACTACAATTATCATTTGTGTACAGGAGCAGAAAAGGAACGTTTAAAACTGTAGTTTTGGGAATGGGAATGTAATAGCAAATGTAGTTTTGGCAGCCATTCTTTTGGTTCTTACTTTATGAAAGGTCTTACTTTGAGTAACAGTCGAAAATATAGCTGCCAAAACTGTATTCTTTGCCATTTTATAATGTTTTTCAATTCTTATGTAAAAAAAAATAAAATTGTAGTTACGTTGTTTTGCATTTCAGCTGACGATATGTGCAGTAGGGTGTCTGAAAACTAATTTTTATACATTTCAAATTAGGTTGATGATGGTTCTCAAACGCTTCGTTTTAAATATTTGAGTGAGGGTATGTCAAACTGTTTTTTTATTTTTGCAAAGGTACTTCTGGCCTTTTACCGGCGGCTGAAGTCTCCATTTAAGGAATATTTTGAAGAAAAAAAATTATATTTGTGTTCAATATGGTTGCAATGCCGACAACTTTGTATGCAGATAATATTTTTAAAATTTTGACAGAGTAGTTTTTCACGGCTGTATTTTCAAACCCCATCATGGTAAAAATTTTGCAGTAAAAAGTTAAAAATTCGGCCGAAATATCTAATTTTCTCTCAAGTTTTACGGATTGTTTTAAATTTTGTGAATTCTCTTTAAAAAATATATTTTTTTATTTCTTAATTTTAAAGAACTTTTGCACAAAATATAAACAAAATGTGAAGAAATGTAAGTTTGATTAGGATTTCTCAAAAGAGTTAAAATTATCTTTTCCTATGTGCGCTTATTTTTTGCACCCCATTTAATCAGAAATAAGCAAAATTAAACTCTTCAAATGGAAGCTTCAACTGTTAGTGAGGTGAATTTGACATTCCCGTCTTCAACTCTTCAGAACGCAACACATGAGATCAGCTTGTCCATAAAAAGTTTTTCCGTACACCCTAATGTACATACATCTATTTACTTTCACCTGGAAATCAAGCGATATATTTACGAGTATTTTCATACGGACCTTCTACAGCTGAGTATTTCGTTTGATGACAAAGAATTGTAAATACTACTCGAATTTTGCTTCTCAGCGCTGTAGCATGAATATCCGCCCTTATGTGTACATTAGGGCGGGTTAATTTTTTTTGATGAAGCGTATAGCAAAAACGTAATCTATAGGTGATTTTGAGAAATTTTGCTCAAGAGACCATAGCTCTAAGTCGGATTTGGAGCCCCTCAAAATTTCAAAATAGATATTTTTCCATATATACCTAGAATAATTTAATTAAATTCGTCTTAAAATCGGATAGAATTATAGTAGGTTTCTCAATGTGGGCTTGTTTGAAAGGAATTTTTATCACCTTTCAGAATCTGTTTTGATACCAATATTTTTTCTTAAAATGAACTTTTAACTAATAAATTCTGAATTTTCTGCGATTTTTTTCGAGATTTTTTTTTTTGCCGATTATGAAAGTTCAGATAATTTCCAACAATTTTTATGACGATAATTTTTTTTGTTTTCGAACTCCTTTTTGTAGGAAAATCGATCTGAAAAAATCAACATTTTCAAGGTTTCAACAAAAAAACACTATTTTATAAAGGTGATAAAAATGGGATAGCCAACAAAAATTCTGTTTTCCAAAATTCTGTATTACAAAAATTCTGTTTTTTTTCCAAAAAAAAATTCTGTCCGACTAAAATTCTGTTTTACAAAATTCTGTTTTTAATAAAATTCTGTCTATTAAAATTCTGGTTTTTGAAATATGTTATTCCCCTTTCATTATGAGAAAAAAAATAAAATGCCGTTAAATTACACTGTGTGTAATTTTTTAAGTCATGGCAAAATAACCATATACGGACACCACTACGTGATAAAAGACTAAAAGACCCGTGTTTCCCAATTTTTCCCAAAGTCATGTACTTTTTTTTTATGGGCCGCCAAAGATTTGGGGTCTCGGTATCATTTTCGTAAAAATGTGATCATTTTCTCAGGCTCATATCTTGCAAACCGTTCAGAATTTCGATTTACTCTCTGAGGCAAAGTTGTAGCTCTTGTCATAAAGAACAAAAATTGCGAACATATAAAATATGTTTATATGTATTATGTTTATAATGTTGATGGCCCTGGACTTGCAACTCGCGCTCTCTTAAGTTGTGGATCCAAATCGTCGTCCGAATCTGACTCTGATTCAGCAATTATGGTGTCCACAGGCACGTTGCTTCCAGACTGCCCTCCATCATCAGCTCTTTCTTCTTCAAATACTTCATTAACATCATACTTGTGACTCCACCAACATACCTCTGCAAGCAATGCGTCGAGGTTTTTGCCTTTGTACCGTTTTTCCATGGTCATTGTGGTTTGGTGAAACCGTTCTCCTTGCTCATCGGATTCGGTAGGGAGTTGTTTGATAAAATCGTCAAAATGAAAATGAAGAAAATGCAGCTTTAATGTCATCGATTCGCCGATTATCTCAAAATAATGCAGCATTTGTTTCACCCATTCTCTTGCTTCCGGTTCCGCGTCTCGATCCCCTCCCAAGACTCTGGTGCATACACGCTGAAGGTAAATCCATGCCATTGAATGATTTTCATCAAGCGATGAATCAAAGTAGCTCTTGAATAGCTTTCTAATGTCAGGGCCATTAAGTACGCCTGTTAAATGAAAACAAAAAATAAAGACAGAAAAGAAAACATTAACATAGTGTAAATAGTACAATTAGGTGAACAAAAATTCGTTTTAAATTTACTACAATACCTTTTTTAATTTTGTCATCGCTACGCTTTGGGAAAACGCTTTTCAAATAGTCGAATGCGTTTGGACAATTTACACCGGCCACTTCGATGAATTTTTTAACAATTCCCAATTTTATGTGGAGCGGTGGCAGCAAGATGTCTTGAGTATTGTCAATTAAAGGTGCATTCTTCAGTCTATGTTGTTGTATTTGTTCATCCACACTTCCTCTTGGCCTCCACGAGTTACATTGAAATTGATTCAGAGGTGAGCGTGAATCCCAATTACAAAGAAAACAAAAGAATTTTGGGAAGCCGCCCTTATCGATGATCCCTTGCAAAATGTTGATGACCTTCAAATCACAGAAAATCTTCCATTTATTTTCGTAATATTTGATTTTTTCCATTATATCTTTCAATGTTTCATAGCTTTCTTTCATGTTGATACCCATTGCTAGCGGAATGGAAGGTTTTCGGTTCGACACATGCAACAGCACTGCTTTCAAGCTTGAAACAGAACCATCAATAAATAATCTCCACTCACTAGCGATGTAGTTCATTCCCATTTTTACCACCAAAGCTTTTATATCGTTGCAGTAAGCGAATGAATTGTCATCATTTAGAGTGTAGAGCATCTGAAATTCAGCTTGTCGTTTGCGGTACGCCGTAGAGTTAACATTAGCATGTGTGAGTTTTCTTTGCTTTAAAAAAGCTGTCAAAAATATTGCAAGTCGCTGCGATAATCCCAATATGGCCACAATGAAATCCATTTCCATTTGTGTTATTAGTTGTGATCCATCTCTTCCCTGTTGGGGCTCATAATCGGTATCAAATGGATCTTCATAAGTAACACCACTTGCTGTACTCATTGCTGTAAATTCTGTAGTACGATCTGGAGTTGGCGGCCTTGGTGATACAAAATTTTCAGGTGCAAGCACTGGTAGTGTGGCTGTTGCAGTTGCTTTATAAATTTTGTTCTTCTCAGAATGTCGATTTAGACGACATGTGTAATTTACGCATGCATAGCAACTGGTTGCATCATGATCACCTGGGCGATTAATCCAGTTTACCGTCTAACACTACTTCATAGTACCTCTGCCTCCACTCAACCATGCCATGAGATTGTTATAACATTGGCGACACACTGTATTAGGTGTGTAATTTTCACCGGTCAAGTCCACTTCGTCGAAAAACAATGTATATGCTCTTTTGAATTCACTAGTTAAAAGATTCTTTTCCTTCTGAAATGTTGTAGATGTTTTTTTTCTGGTTTGATGACCGCAAACGTAGCAAAATAAATCAATATTTTCACACTGCATATTGAAATTGTCAGTTGCCAATGTTGTGTGCGAATTATACTGTAGCACTTTCACTTTTTTTACTTTCACTTTCACTTTATAACTTTCACAGCTGAGCTCTCGTTGACGTCGCGCTGTGTAATGCCTCGATGTGAGCGTCGTGTCGCTTTTATATTGTGTGCTGCGTCCCTTGTTGCGTGTGCTGAGCTTACTGCATTGCCTGTGCTGCTGCTGTCGGTGCATGATCGCTTGATACCTAAGCGCTACCTAAACGGTGTTAACCCTTGGACAAACACATGGTTCTGGCCAGGCATATTTCATTTTTTGCTACCTATGGACCTGAACAGGAGAAAAAGGTAAAAAAAAATAAATTAAAAAATTTTCGGCAAATTTTTCACTTTTGCGTGCTACCTAAACAGTGTTAAGAATCATGTCTAGGAAGTTTATATGTTCTAGAAATTTATTTATTGAGATCTTAGGTAAATTTTTGTAGTTGATTGTTTCCTTGAATTTTGAACGGTTTGCTACCTATGGACCTAAACACGGGAAAAAAGGTAAAAAAAAATCGAATTTTTTTAAGTTTTTTGCGATTTTGATCTGGATTTGATTTTATATGTTCGCAATTTTTGTTCTTTATGACAAGAGCTACAACTTTGCCTCAGAGAGTAAATCCAAATTCTGAACGGTTTGCAAGATATGAGCCTGAGAAAATGATCACATTTTTACGAAAATGATACCGAGGCCCCAAATCTTTGGCGGACTTTGGGAAAAATTGGGAGACACGGGTCTTTTTTTTAGTCTTTTATCACGTAGTGGTGTCCGTATATGGTTATTTTTTTTCGTGTTGCACTGTGTTATTTATTAAGCCAGTTTAAAGTTAATAATTTAGTTTAAAGCCAGTTTATTATGAATAAGAAATGTTACATATAATAACGTATGTGTATGGTTAGATATTTATTCGTTGCAAACAAATTATGAAATATGTAATAAATAATTAAACAGATTAATGGATTTTCAAAATCGATCTAAAAAATTCATATCATTGAAAAACATATTAATTTAAAAGAAAAAAAAATAACAAACATTAAATAAAAACATAAATTAGTTAAAAATCAATTAAATTAAGACAAAGTTAAAAATAATAAAAAATCATAGCAATTCAATTTAACTGATAACAATATTTAATTAATTATAAACTAAGTTTTTTGCTATTCTTTTTAAATATTGTAGTTTTCTTAAACGATTAAATTTTTTTACAATACGTGAAATATTTTTTTTTTGACGTAGAATACGTCTTACCTTACGGTATGAGGAGTCATGTCAGGTTTTTATTGTTGTAATCTTTATTTCATTGAATTTGAGGAAACGGCTAGATGAATTTTTTTAAAATTTTTTTTGTAGGTAAATGAAGATGTTATCTTTCGTTTGATATACATTTCATATTGGTTGATATCTTCCTAATATTTAAATTTCTCAAATGAAAATTGCTTAAACACATACACTCAAACATATGTGTGGTGTTTGGTTGAGTGTTTTTGGTTGCTCAACATTGCTTAGGAACATGGCAACATGTATCTAGTAAAAAGTGAAACAAACAGTAAGCTAACGTAATAAAGCTTTTTTGCGAAAGCTTCAATAAAGCTGTTGTAACATTAATTTTGAATTGTAAAGCGTAAAGCTTTCACACAACGCTCGAATGCTAATGCGAAGACTCGATAAGGTAAACCTTTTTTAATATTAGGGCGGCCCTCTCAACATTCGCAGAACTTATTTCAATAAAAATATTAATTAAAATACATAAATTAAATTAAGTTTAAAAAAATTGAATATAATATTTTTTTTTAAACGGACTTGAATCAAATGCCGGTGGTAAATATAAAAATTACAGCAGATAGTTGTCCGAGGCCTTCGGCCACGGACTGTCCCTGCAGATAAATAATATAAGCAAATGAATTTATTGTTATATATGTTTTCTGTCTTATCGGATGGCGTATTCTACGTTAAACTTAATGGTCGTGTCTCTGACACAGCCTGCAGGGACAGTCCGTGGCCGAAGGCCTCGGACAACTGTCTGCTGTAATATTTTTTTTTACATTTCTTTTATTTTTTTTTAATTTTTCTCCATTCTCAATCTTTGAGACAATATTTTGAGAATAGATTAATTCTCCTTTTAAATGTTCTACAATTTTGTAGGGTCCGCTTTTTTTTCGTCCAACTACAACACTCAAATGTCGGTGCCATGACTCGACATTGTTTGTAGTTTTCGGGTATTTTTCAGAATACTCGCAATCAAATATCGTCCAAAATTCAGGTGGGTATTTACGAGCGATATAGAGAATTGGTGGCCGTCGGTGGTGCAATGGTTAGTGTGAGCGGCTCTTGTACATGAGATCCTGGGTTCGAACCCTGCTCTGACCACCCTCAAAAAAAAAATTTCTTTCGGCGGCGGTCACCTCGCATAGTGGCGGCGACACTATCGAGTACTTAGCCATGATAAAGCTTCTCCAGATACCGTTCGGAATCGGTGTAAAACTGTAGGTCCCAATCAGTGAGTGCAAACTGGAAAGCGCACAGCTCAGTGATTGTGAGAAGTTCTCCCCGGTCCCTTCATGGGATGTAATGGGAAACCATTTATTTTTTTTTTTTTTATAGACATAATTGGCCCCGAACCAGGTGGCCAATTTAATTATATCTTCGTCTTCAAATGTTCTTCGGAGCTTCGAATAATATTTGGCTACCTTTTCTGAACGAACGTACGCAAGCGCTTTTAAACATCTTACTTGCAGTGAGAAATTTTCGTCATTTCCGTACTTAGTAACCAATCTGAAATGATAATGTTGTACATATTACAAGTTCATTATTATAATTTATAAAAGATATTAAAAATCCTTACCGTTCTTTTTGAATACGGCGCCACAATATCTGGGAAAAATGGAAAAAGCTCCCTCGTATCTGCGAATCTGGAAAGCATTTTCTAGCTGCTGACACGAAACCAACTGCGAAGTCAGATATAATACGATTAGGCTTAAAAAAAACTCCATATTCCAAAGCAATTTGAATTACGCGTTTAAAAAGTGCTTCATAGAGTACTGCAGAATAGGAGTGGGACGACCTCTCGTTCAATCCTTCCATGAACGGAAAAGAGTTGGCGCATTATTGTGGGCACAACATCAAAAGTGCCGTCAACGAGCCAACAATCGCTTTTTTGTAGAAGTTGAATTGATGATTTTGCGCCGAATATAACCATATATTCATGTCCCACTTTCTCTTCTGCCAATATAAATAATTCGTTATCCAAAAAGTATAGATTTAGAGGGTAATCTATTTCATCTATTGCTTGCGGCTCTCTGAAAACTCCCATTACATTTCGAGTGTATCCTATTTTTCGCTTTTGCGCGTACTTCGAGGGAAGGTAATCGCGACATTTTTGGTTTGTAATTACCACCGATTGTTGCACTATTTGACTTGATAGCGGCATATTTTACAAAAGTATTTGTTCTGCATATTTCCACTGCACTAGCAATAGGTACGTGGGTATGCTTTTTTGGATATCTTATTAAAACATGCTCGTTATTTTCCATTGCTGTTATTATTCGAGAGGAACATTTATCTGGAATTCTTCTCGAGCACGTCCAATTAAAGGTTCCTTTTTGTCTTTTCATTTCCAAATAATAAAAATATCCGTTGAGACACAACATTTCTTTATTTTTATTGGTTTTTATTAATTGCACTTTATTCATTTTTATTTTTTTAAACACGACACATTAAACAACACAATTGCGACTAATTTTAAATAAAATGCTGGAACATAATTTTTGACCAAACACACAGTGTATGTGATGCATTTTATTTAAATTTGCAGTGTTTTTTTAAACAGTATTGTTTTTTTTAAATGTAAGGGAAAGTTAGGCAAAGTGATTTCTTAATTGTTTTATTTTTATGTATGTGTTTGTAATTGCATTTTCAGTTAATTTTTTTCGCGCGATTTTTTTCAAATAATTTTTTATTTAACTGAAGATGCAATTACAAACAGAATTTTGTGAACCAGAATTTTGTGAAACAGTATTTTGGAAACCAGAATTTTGTAAAGCAGAATTTTCGTCGAACAGAATTTTGTACCCAACCCGATAAAAATACCTTTTGGGGGGCTCCAAATCCAACTTAGAGCTTTGCTCTCTTGAGCAAAATTTCTCAGAATCACCTACAAATTACGTTTTTGCTATACGCTTCATCAAAAACAATCGTTCCATACAATTTGACCCACCCTAGTGTACATTCACATACATATGGAAATAACACGTCCTAAAAATAAACCACAGTATCATCGACAGATGAAAAAAAAGTGACGGGGACGTCAGTATAAGGAATATAATCCAATCCAACCAAATCTCCGGCATCGGTATCTATTTCTCCAAAATATTTTAAAGCCGCACATTCATTTCAACTATGAATCTCTGAATTCTTGGTTCAATCTCTCGTCCATATATACATATTAGGCTGGCAATTAAATGTAAGGTGCAAATATTTTTCTCGAATTTTAACAAAATCCAAGCGGTTTCTTATGTCATTTTCTCTAAAACTACTGTGGTGAAAATTGTAGCCCAATCTGATAACTCTAACACGGTCCGACTAGTGGTCAAAGATTTCGGGTTTTGGCTTTTTGGGTGTAAATTTGTATACACTAGAAAATTTTCATTTCTCAGGTCATTTGATTAAAAATTCCAAATTGATTTAGTCTGGCCTGAACACAAAGTTGTAAAAATTTGAGTAAAATCCCACCGCTACCGGTTATTTCAATTCAATTAACAGGGGTTTTCGGTTTTTACACAACTGATATAACAACGCAGAGCTACAAATCTAAATCATTTTACATAGCTCACTATGGTTACTAGCCCAATCAGACAAGTAAAAAAAAAAAAAAAAAACCAAAAACAATAAAATATAAATATTAATGCAAAAAGGGAAAGGTGGGTATATAAAGCAAGGAAGGGCAAAATAAAAGAAATTAAAGTATTCAAAAACAAAACAGAGCAATGTAAAAAAGATTGCAGAAGAGGGATTTATTTAAACTGAGTTTGGGATAAAGAATAAAGCTTTAAGCTTAAAATTATAAATATATAAATTTTTATAAATAAAGTAAAGAAGACAATTTTAAAGCATAGATTTTTTTTATAAGAAACGTTTAATAAAGAGGCAAAGCGATGTATGTGTATGTTTGCCAACGATTTACTTCGCCGATAGTTTTCTGAAATAAGTTGTCCAAGGCAATATAAGTCATATGCCAACTCCGATTTCAAAGTAAGTTCCTGAACTAATGACAACACAGGTGTATGTTAGCAGAAATTCATAAAACAATAAACGGGATTCACAATCCAGAAAGAAGTACAAAACGTCCTAACGAATATTTACTCAACGATGATTTTTACTAACTGGGATCAAGTCAAATATTAGAACAGATGGGTTGAATAAAATAAATAAATAAATAAAGGGTGGGCCATGTAAACTATGGAATTTGAACCCTCCGTTATATCGAAATAGATAGTCAATTTGACATTTATGAAGAGACTGATTATTAGTTAAAGGAAAAGGATTATTAGAAATTTATAAAATCGGTCGATTTACTCTTGAAGAAAATTGGGAAATATTAAAAACTTTCAACCAAATTTCTGAGCCTTCAACTCAAGCTGCAACAAATCTAAGAAATAAATTCGATAAAAATAGAGTTCCATTAACGCCGTTTGTGGATCAATTTGTGAAGCAAGTTTGTCAATCCCTGTCCTTATTAAACAAAAGAACTCGTCTACGTGCTCGTCCAGTGGATACTATTGCTGCTGTAGCTGAAAGTGTGCTGGAACAGCCACCAACATCAAATCGCAACCGTTCGCAGCAATTGAACATTTCTCGCACTTCTTTGCGCAGAATTTTATCCCAAACAATCGACAATGTACTGAAAATTTGGGTTCAAATTAAATTCAAAATTTTACATGGCCCACCCTTCAATTTCCCATCACATACCATGAAGGTATAGAGTTGGTTGGTTAGTTGGTTGAAAAGGCTGCAAGACAGCGCGCTATCTAGCACACTTAGGCTAAAGAAGCCCATTGTGATAGCTGCAGTTTCCTCCACAGCAACTATATACTAGTCGTCTAGCCAATTTGCCCTTTCAATAAATTTGTCTATAAGACTTACAGGAATATCCTGTAGGGCTACGCTGCTAACTAAATGTGTTCCAAATATCCTACTTCTCAGTCCTGCCAAAGCAGGGCAATCCCAGAGAAGGTGTTTCGTCGTATCCTCATCCTCTTTCATGCAGCATCAACAGAGAGTGGAGTTTCTTTGTCCCAATCTTAGGGCGTGTTTTCCTACAAGACAATGTCCCGTAAGTGTTCCTATCATTGTGGATAACCTGCCTCTCGGAAAGTTAAGTAGTTGCCTAGTCCTCTTCCTGTCCACCTGTGGCCAGAGGACCCTGGCTTGTTTGAAAGTTGAAGTAAGTCTCCACTTGTCCTTGAATATATTATCGGCCCACTGCCTGATCTGCAAACGGCAGGTAGAGATTGGCATACTAACACCTCCTTTTGCCGGAAGAACCTATGCTGTAGTGCCCTGTCTAGCTAACGCATCCGCTACGTAATTGCCTGGAATGTCGCTGCGTCCCGGTACCCAGATGAGCCTTATGTCAAAATACTCTGCCATCACCCTAAGTGATGAGTGGCATTCTTTCACCGTCAGGGACGTAGCAAACATGGCTTCCAGGAATTTTATGGCAGCCTGGCTGTCTGTGTAGATACATATTCTCCGGAGGGTTGTGACACTACTTTTCAGTAGTTCAGCAACCTCCAGTATGGCGGTAATTTCCGCTTGAAATACACTACAGTGATCAGGAAGCTTGAAGGAGATATTTACAGTTAGGTCCGGTGAATGGACCCCATAGCCTACTTGCTCGTCCAACTTTGATCCATCCGTGAAAAATCTGATACTACTGGTATCCCTTTCCAGTGACTTTTCCCAGGTATTCGTGTTCGGAATAGAAGTCCTTAGATTTGTCTCTGGTATAAGGTAGGGGATACAGTAGTCCGGTTTTACGGGAATAGAGTTGATCCGGTGTAGTAATTCAGCGTGTCCGGAATGCCGCGATATCAAAACGCCACAATCTCTGATTCTCACCAGGGATGCAGCGGCTGCCGATTCGGCCGTGATATCAGGAGTAGAGATGTTCAGTATAGCACTAAGTGCACATTGCCCTACTAACGCTAATCAGTGCTGATCTTTGAATCTTCATCAAGGAATTCAGAATATATTTCTTTTGGAGGGACCTCCACCAAACTACGGTGACATAGAGAGGTATTGGTCGGACTATTGCTGTACAAGATAAGCTCGGTTTTAAGTGGGTTAAGTGATAGTCCGTTGTTAGCTGTCCAGTTCGACATCAGACTAATCAGGTTGTACGAATGCTAAGTAAATTGAGGTTTCTACCCGTGCAGATGATAGCAATATCATCGGCATAGGCAAAGACCTGGCATTCGGCCCTGTCCAATTCAAGAAACAGTTTATTGACGGAAGTTAACCATAATAGTGGAGACAGAACTCCCCCCTGCGGTGTCCCCCTGTTAACGTTCCTAGCAATTGTAACACCACCCCATTCAGCTTTGACGCATCTATCCACCAGAAGCTTCCCAATTAGGCGTGTAACTAAGCTGTCGACTCCTAGATTCTGTAACGACCTAAGAAACGGCGAAGTTTGAATGTTATTGAAGGCTCCCTCGATGTCCAGGAAGGTCCCTAGAGCGAAGACCTTATTCTCAATAGAGTTCTCTATTATGCTGACTATAGAGTGGAGAGGCGTCTCAGTTGACCTGTCCTTGGTATAGGCATGCTGAGAACTCGATAGTAGATTCTGTGGAAGATTGCTTCGAACATGAATGTCCAGTAACCTTTCAAATGTCTTAAGAACAAATGATGATAGACTGATTGGTCTAAAGTCCTTTGGTTTGACATGAGACCATTTGGCCGCTTTCGGGACGAAACCCACTTTGGTTTGCTTCCAAATGCTAGGAATGACTCCCAGCATAAGGCAGCCCCTGAAGATTGCCTCCAACTAACTTCAAGATAGGTATAGTGCCTCCTGTAGTTGCGCGGGAATTATCCCGTTAGGTCCGGCTGATTTATATTCCTTAAAGCATCTAATGGCCCTTATCAGATTCTTTCCGCTCACTATTGAGCGAACATTTTCTAAGCTAGGTGAGTTTCCGCCTAGCTCTTCTAGCTAATGACCAGCATTCCTGTCATCGTTGGGAAAGTGGGTATCTAGGAGAATCCCAAGAAACTCTTCAGACGAATACGTCCACGTTCCATCGTCTTTCATTAAGAACCCCGCACACGGTGGGTTTTTAGCGAGCACGCATCTTAAGTGTGCAGTCTGGTTGGTTCCCTCAATGGATTCACAGAAGTTTCGCCAGGATTTCTGTTTGGCCTTCGTGATTTCACCTTTATATAGATTAAGACTAATCTTGTAAACGTCCCAATCCCTTTGGCCACCGATCTTTTTGGCCTTGTTGAAAAGCCGCCTAATGGACGATCTTAGATCCTGAAGCTAATGACCAGCATTCTTGTCATCGTTGGGAAAGTGGGTATCTAGGAGAATCCCAAGAAACTCTTCAGACGAATACGTCCACGTTCCATCGTCTTTCATTAAGAACCCCGCACACGGTGGGTTTTTAGCGAGCACGCATCTTAAGTGTGCAGTCTGGTTGGTTCCCTCAATGGATTCACAGAAGTTTCGCCAGGATTTCTGTTTGGCCTTCGTGATTTCACCTTTATATAGATTAAGACTAATCTTGTAAACGTCCCAATCCCTTTGGCCACCGCTCTTTTTGGCCTTGTTTAAAAGCCGCCTAATGGACGATCTTAGATCCTGAAGCTCAGCGTTCCACCAATGAGGTTTTTTGTTACCCTTGGCAGCATTATAACCACTGGTCTTACAGGACTCATTGAGCGCGTTCCTGCACACATCAGTAAATTTACCAACTAGTTCTTCCAGCTCTGGCACATTAGTCGGAATTTTCGGATGGTTACCTAAGAGTTTCCTTAGGCGCCCACGATAGGCGTTCCAGCCCGTTTTCTTATAATTTTTAAAAACTTCCTTTTTCAGAGGTTCGATATTTATATATCTATGATCAGAAAATGAGTGATCAGAAAGTACGCTCCAATCGGATACAGTTACATAGTCGTAGCCAAGTAGTAAAGTTAGGTCTAGCACTTCCCTCCTAACCGAAGTTATGAAGGTCGGTTCCTCGCCTCTATTACATATAGTCAAGGTTTCGCTTGTAGTGAAATTAAAAAGAGACTCACCTCGATCATTGGTGCCGGTACTCGCCCATATTGTGTGGTGCGTGTTGGCGTCGGCAACATAATGACGTTTTCCAGCGAGAAACTGCTGGCGGTTGTATCGCTATCACAAGATGGACAATAAGGTTAGCAGATGCTGCCTTACTACGATGAAGATTTATCTGTAGGACTTCCATCGTCTACAGGATCTTCAACTCCGGGTATCTCGATCACGGTTGTCTCGTGATCACCCTCGCAAGTGATGGACCCATGTAGGAGCCAGGCAGAGCGGCCCCACAGGTCGATGATACTGCCGCTGTCGTCATCCAGTAGTGCTTATTCAGCATCTACCGCCGTTTCAGAATGCTTTCCAGCATTTACAGCTGTGACTTCCGACTTCGACTCGGCCAGTTTTACAATCAGCGTACCCTGAGGGGTACACTCATAAACCCAAACCGAATTTGGCCTTTGGACTCCTCTAGGGGTTTTAAGGAATCCTGGTTCAGGACCAAAACTACCTTCCGGGAGGTTCCTACAGGATAACCAACCTTGACCACCTTCCAATCCTTTGCAGGAATGGAGGGATTGCAGTGGCTGATGATCTTTAGGATCTCTAGTGGGTCAGTAGGGGAGTTTGATGGGACCCAAACTCTAGCCCTTGGTCTAGAAGGTATATCCTTCCTATCCACGGCTTTGAGTTTGGCGCCGGCCAAACCTCACCTACCCGACTCATGGCGGACATATACAATCGCGCTGCTCGTTCATCACAGTAGCCGCTAAGTTTAACACTTTCCTGGAACCATCCCGCGTCTTCGCAGAATGGCACAGGACCAGGGTTGTCGTTGACGATGTCCATGAACACCGTAAGAAGGGTCCTCTACGAGGCGCCATTTATCCTTGGGGATACGTCCATCCTGGGGACATTCATCCAAGACGCCAATGGTTAGGCTGTCCTTCGCGACATCAGTAAAGGACCTGCCGAGCATGGGTGGATTTTATGCCTTTTAGATGAGGGACCAGGTTTTATATCCTCCTCTACTGAACGCTGTCTTTTAGTAACAGCCAGTGGAAGCTTTGTTTCCTACATAGTTGGACCCCTCACAGACGTCCTTAGCCCACTCCATGGTGTTTACCTGTGCAGGAGTGAGTGCGGCGATTGGCCGTGCGGAGAGTTGACTCCGCTTTCGGGAGGGGCAGAGATTTTGAGTTTTCCCCGTAGTTGGGGAGGGTTGACTACCGCCCGCGTTATTCGCAGTTGCAGAGGCCCCCTTGCGTGTGACCGCAGAAGACTTACGACCACTAGTGCTCGAGGAAGAGCCCGTAGGCTCGGGGGAAGTCACAGGATTTCCTGTGGCCGAAGACTTTTCAATATTCTTGTTCATACTGTCTGGGCCTCAATTTGTAGCCGCTATCTACGTCCGTAAAAATGCAATGTATACAAAAAAATGGGGTCCCGTGGTTGTCTATGAAGCAGGGAGTTCCACGCGAGGGTTGACACTCCGCCTTATGGGACAGAGTGTTCAGAGCCAGGCCGAACCAAAGAGGTAGTCATCTCAACCTCACCATTTCCACCAACGGTGACGGATTTCGAACGTACTATAAGACTTGCCAGGTTTTAAGGAGGCGGAGACGAACGATACCTTAGCCACGAGCCATTTCGACAGAGTATCACCTCTGCCTACTCAGGTCGCAGAGCGCAGGACGTCAACTCGAGAGCAGAAAATCAAATAGTTACGAAAATCGTGAACCAGGGTGACAGCAGAGTCTGTGCCAAAGAGGAAGAAGATCATTTAGAGTTAAGCAGGATTTTCTTTCCTGAAATTTTGAAATTTAGACTGAAAAATAACAATACATTCAAAAATTCAACGCTTAAAGAAATAAGGGCTCTTACGTGCCTGCATGCAATGTTATCCGTATAATACCTGAAGTGCATGTGAATTTGACCCCGTGAACTGTAGCCCCAATGGAAAATGGTCAATCGCAAAAATTAAAATTATACAAGCAATATTTATTGAATGTAAAAAATCAAAGTTTTTGAGGTAATGTCCCAATTCTTTAGTTTTTGGAGAAATTAAATATGATCCAAAATTTTTACAAATTAATAGGGCCGTCTGACATAGCGATCCTTATTACTTTCTGGATATAGACATTGGAGAGATGGATAGTTACGATAGATAGTTGCCCTGTTTAAGACCATAGGTGAGCTTAGGTGTTGGTGGCAGTCGTTGAAACTCTCATAGACTTTCTAGTCATTGTCATTTGGTTCATTGGGATACTACGGGCTAACGAGCCATTTAGGTCATTGTGATACGATTATGAGCTAACCCGAGGCATTGAGCTTACTCCAATAAGCGGAAAATCGTGTCAAGGCTAAAGGCTACACTTCTCCTCATTTCCTTAAGTTGACTAGTACTGGCTACGCGCAAAGAAGACCTTCAGAGGGGCATTCCTTTATCTCGTCATTACAGCTTCTACAAGTCATCTTACCAATCACACAATATTCTGTTAGATCTATCACAAGGATCAATTCCTTGAGCATAGATAGACAGAGAAGGTTCATAGATAGCGTGCTATCCGAAGCCGGCAAGATTTATCTAGTGCGTAGACGATCTGTGCTGTTATCTGGCTATCCTGCTGCATAACATAAAAGTTTGTAAGTTCAAATTCTCGTCGAATCTATAAGCCAGTTCTTATCCTCCCCAGCTCTTCCGTTCTGCTAGACGCTGCAAAAAATTGGCCTCTGTAACAGAAGTATTCTGCATGAACCGTGTATATGTTTAGACTACACTCCAAATATTCATATATATGCAAGTCCTAAACTCACTTATATTTAAAAGCAATCATTAGCATGTTTACTTGCAAAGATTCATACTTTTGCGTGTTTTATTCTAAACATCAATATATTTACTTACGTCGAAGCATTCGTGAATTTAATCCCTAAACGACGATTGGCGAGTGAATGCAAGAAACTGAATCGCTGCAGATTAGTCAATTCTCAATTCACTTGAACACGCATTCAGGTATATTTATGAATCTCTGACTGCAAGAATAATTCAAAAGTAGTCTGAGAACAATCTCTATCTACCTCTTTAATTTTTCTCTAGACAGATCACAGCATCAAAAAAACTGAAGTAAACAGTACACCAAACACAGATGTATTTGTATCACAAACAAAACTGTATTTTGACTACAAACGCATATTAATCGTTGTGTGTCAATTATTTAATATTGAATAGCAAACTCTATGTGTTTAGACGTAAGTATACTATAGTTGCGACAAGCTCCAAACACACGTTATGTTAACGCGATACAACTTACTGCAGAGATGCCATTCTATGTATACTCTCAATATATAAGACATGGAGCGAGTTAAAATATTCTTTGAAAAAAAAGGTTTCCCAGAAATGGGTAAACACTCCACTGTGCTACACAGTCGATTATGGTGGGCGATGTAGGCAAATTCAATGCTTTAAACCTTACAAATTCAAAATTAATTTCGCACTAATTGAATTTGTATTAGTTTTAAAAATGTTGGAAGGTACAAATTGCTAAAGCCTTATTGCTCATATCCAGGTCAGTAATAAGGTGGCACGAAATGTGAGAGACACAAATTAATTACAAAATTTTTAAGTATTTCGGTCATAATATTATGACATCTAGAGTACGTTAGAACTGTCAAATTCGGATTGTTCAAACGCTGTAGTTTGAGTGTTATAACTAATTATTGGAAGAAATTTGTCGCCCGTCGGTAGGGCAATGATTAGTGTGCGCGACTCTTGTACAGGAGGACGTAGATTCAATCCCTGCCGTAACCACCTTACATTGCTTTCGGCCGCGGACACCTTGCTTAGTGACGGCGACTCTAAACTTCTCAAACCACGTTCGCAACCGGGGTAAAACTGTAGGACACAATTAATGGGTGCAAAACTGTGAACTGCACTGTTTACTGATTGCGAGAAGCTCTGCCTGTCTCTTCACTGGATGTAATTGGAAATATTTATTTATTTATTGAAAAGCTTTACTATTTCAATTAAATATGCCACCCTAATGTCTTCTATATATTTCAGAGTTTATAGACGTATACATACATTCATTCCTACGCGCACAAAAAACTCATAGATGAAGGTTGGTGTTTTTCTCAAAAAACAAAACGTTTACCTTAATTGGTTTTAAAGGCAATGAAATCCATCATACGAGTCATCATAAACGTGATCCTGTGAACAAAATACACACATAGACAGTTATATATGTACACAAAATTGTGCACATACCTAAATATACAAACGAGTATGCGAAAAAATATATCATCTTATAGCTACGTCTATTCAAGTATGATACTGTCTGTTCTTCGGAATAGCGATTGATAAAATACAGGTGAAATAGAAGACTTTACTTAAATTGAAGGATAATCGGCTGGGGTACATGAACTCACTTGGACTTTGTTCCTTAAAATAACTGTGTTCTAAGGTTCTAAACTGAACGCGCCCTGTATTAATCGATTCAACTAAGTATAACGGCCAACTCTAAGCACTTTCCTGCAGTTTTTCAGTCCTGGTCTGTACGTGGCAATTAGGATATGCCAACGATTATCAGTTGTTGGATTAATTGAAAAAATTGTGTCAAACATTTACTCGAGCACTTTAAAACAACTGATTTCGAGTAATAAATAAATCGATTAATTTATACCGATTAATCGGATAAATCGAGAAAACAGTGAATTAATATGATATTAAAGCGTTATAAAAGTGGTCTTAAATTTATAACCGAGCAGGTTCCACAACATCTTTAATTATTTACCCTTAGATCACTAAAAACGTGCACAAAAAGTTCGAAAGTCTCTGTGTATCGATGTGGCCGAGCTGCAAATTCCGCTCGCACATCATGTGATGGAGTATGTCAGCACGTAGTAAGCTCTTTGCGTCGGGTCATCGAGCAATAGATAAGAGTCTTGGTCCCTCTCTAAGCCTTATCTTGCGGTCGTCGAGATAGTAGGAAATTTCGTCGAGTTTGAGTTGGTGTTGTACGTTACTCTTTGGTTGGTCATAAAACAGGCAGAAATAAAAGAGAAGGCGTATTTCCGTTCTATGCAACCAACTAGATTTGTGTCGAACTCGTTCAGTAGTTCTCGAAGTCGTTCATTTAAGGTGCCCAGACATAACAATCACGAACATACTCGCCATATGGAACAGTTGCATCATGTTCCTGAGGGTGATGTCTGGTCACCCTAAATGAACTATATAGTTCATCAACTACCCAACTCTACAACCAACATTTAATTTTGTAGTGGTCGATGAATTTGTCTACCTTGGATCCGCCATGAACAAGGACAACAATGTCAGCCTGGAGATAAATAGGAGAATTGTGCTTGCAAATATATGCTATTTTGGGCTCAACGAGCAGTTTAGGAACAAAGCCCTCTCTCGACGGGCAAAAGTCCAGCTATATCAGACTCTCATTTTACCTGTCTTGACATATGGCTCCGATACTTTGGTCATATCGCAAGCGTATGAAAAAAACCTGGGAGTATTGGAGAGAAAAATTTTCCGTAAAATATATGGTTCTGTTAGGGAACACAGCGGGTACCGACATCGCCGAAACCAAGAGCTATATAATCTATATTCTGACGTAGACGAATCAAATTAGGCCAATTGCGTAAGAACCAGCGCGAAAAGTTTTCGATAACGTACTCGATGGAAGCAGGAAAAGAGGACGACCAAGACTCCGCTGGAAAGACCAGGGAGAAGAAACCCTCCGCATCCTTGGTGTTACCAACTGGCGAGAAAAGGCGAAGAATAGAGCCAGTTGGAATAATATGTTGAAATTTGTTTAATTTGTTTGTTTAATTAATATTTTAATAATCATAGATTAACATATATGAGATACCTCAACTCTCTCATCCGACATTTCACTTTATGCTTCTTTCGAGAGGATTCGAACGCACGATTTGTCTGCTGTTTTGCTGTAACATCGAACAAAATCCTCCATTTTTAATTTTGTGCATTCACGATGTTCATATATTTACAGAAATTGCACATTCACAGTAACAATTTCTGCTTTGTTTATCAAACTTCAGCGATAGAATTCTTCTCTTAAATTTAAAATTTGCAACTTGCAAACGTTCGATTGCCTTCAGTCAAAACATTAAGAGTGATTTGGCGCATCTCGTATAATATTAACCTATGTGTGTGCATAGGTAATGACGTGTAGTGTAGTCAACTCTCTCAGTAAATGGATGACATTTGGTGTGTCGCAGATGGGCGGTTGGATGTTGGAAAGTATTAATTTAATAATACCAGATAGAGGCAATGGCTCAAACCAACCAACAATATATCAGCAATACTAACAATAAAAGATAACAAAAAATCCAAAACACGTTAAATTTCACAAATTTTCATCAAAACGTCATTAAAAATTTAATTAAAAAAATTTTGTAATTCCACCTGGTGTAAGTCAATTGACGGAAAATAACTCTCTACCACACCGATCACACCTCGAATAATGTGAAAGCAGAATAGTGTGAAAGGAGAAGAAAGGAGAAGAAAGGCAGCTCTACATGACATTATTAGTACGTACCAGGAGAAAACACTACTGTTTGAAAAACACTGGTCCTTTTTAAACTACACTATATTGATAAATTTTTAGTGCTACTGCCATAATTGGGGTAGCTTGTTAAACACTGGTATTTAATTGTTTGAATGAAACCCACATTGGGTATGTAATTTCGGCTGTAGCACCTTAAAGTATTTAAATATCGGGTGATACATTACAGTGTTTTTACTGTATTGTTTGACATTTCATCATGGAAAGATCCGCTGATTTCAACCAATCTTTTGTTCAGCGATGAGACCCCCTTCTGTGTTAATGGCCACGTCAATGCGTATTACTGCCATATTTGGAGTCAAGGACACCCTGAGAGATTCAGGGGCTATCATTGCATTCAGACAAAATAACGGTTTTGCGCGGTTTATTTGCTGATGGAATCCAGGGTACACATTTCCTCAAAAATGAGGCCGACCGAAATATAACTGTGAATGTCGCCCGTTACCGGGTCATGAAATTGAGGACCGTGATGACGACGGTAGTTGGTACTGACAAAACGGCGCTACTTGACATATAGCCCGTAATCTATCTTCTCACCATTGGTCAGATCTCTAAAACAAATTTCAAAAATTTTAGGATTCTAGGGTCGTACGTTTGAACAAAACGCTGATTTTATTGCAAACCCATTTCAACCGTCCCAAAATTTAATTTCCCTAATAACAAGGAGAATTCGCACCCCAAATTTCATCATCCTATCTTGATTTGGTAAGGGCACTTATGAATCAGACGCTGGAAAATCTGTCCTTTTTATTGTTTGGAAGCAAATATAACGTCTTTGTAACCTGTCGCAAATATAGTATACTTGTGTCCAAACACATTGTGTTTGGGATTCAAGACTACATGTTGGAGACACAATGATTTTGTTTTTGTGACCCAGATGTGTCTTTGTTTATTGAAAACTGCTGAAAACAAAAAGGTGACTGGCAACAAAGAAAAAAGCAGCAGATCGTCAATTCATGAAAACAATGCTTGCAAACATATACATGGTTCCTGCAATATGTTGCTGAGGTCGTTTTTTCCGATGTTTTTAAATATACCTCTGCAGCCGTGAGCGAAGTTGCTGGCATGTGCTAGTCCTACATGAATTGATCTCTCTTTCGTGTAGCCAACAGACCCTCCGATTGGGCATAGCTTGACGTATTTGGCCACAATAATTGGTTAATATATTTTTGTAAAATGGTCACTTTTAACTAACCCCAATCCGTTTTTGATAATTTTAACGGCTTTAGCTAACGTTGTAGAGTTTATTACGGATTAGATGTTAATATCATTGTATACCTGAAGTATACGCTATCCAAAATGTTGGATTTTAACTTTAAGCATTTCACCGGTACTCGACCAGTTTCGATTTCGAACTATGCCACTTTGTTCCGTCTCAATTCTCATAGTGAAATATAATTCGCTTTCTGAAGACCAACTCACATACTACATACTACGTTTATACGATACCTTGTATTGTGATAACATATCGCAATATGTCAATAAAGTGCGCGCAACTTGTTCAACACATCCCGATATGAAACCACAATATAAGCTCTTCTATAAATGTAGGAACAGGCTAATTTGCTTGACTCAAAACTGGATTTTTGATTCCACTGTAACTGGATTTATGATTTTGAAACTGAAGGTCCGCCCTTGGGCCGTAGTGTTAGCCCATCCGCCTTCAAAAGAAAAAATACTGTCTCCGCTAGTTCGAAAAGCTTCACTGACACGGTCACGTATTTAACGTGCAACGCCTCAGTGATCGCATAAACAATCAGGCTGCTCATTAATCGTCGCTGGCTTGGTGGCATAGACATAGACTTGACGTAGCGCCACAGGAAATAATCTAACGGCGTCAAATCGCACGACCGAAGCGGCCCATCGACTGGGCCATTTCGTGAGATAACACGTTCACCAAACTTGCTTTCCAATAAATTGATTGTGGCATTCGCTGCGTGGCTTGTGGCGCCGTCCTGTTGGAACCACATGTCCTCCAAGTCCATATTATCCAATTGGGGCCAAACATATTCGGTTATCATTGAACGGTAGCGATTCGCATTCACAGTAATGTGCCGGTCTTGATCATCACGGAAGAAGTACGGCCCAATGACGCTGCCGGCCCATAAACCGCACCAAACCGTAATTTTTTCGGGATGCAATGATGACTCATGGATTACGTGTGGATTGCTGTCTGATCAATAACGCATATTTTGCTTATTGACGAAGCCATTCAGCCAGAAATGACCCTCATCGCTGAAGATGATTTCCAATGATTTTCCGCTCTTAAAGTTGAGGCCACTGACTCCAAATTTCGATAGTAAATTTTAATAATTTCGACTCGTTGTTGGCTCGTATATCTTTCCATGATAAAATGGCAAACCTTACTGAAGAGAAATGTCAAAAGAGCGGGAAAAAATATGGCGTCGTTTGCTGTCCCTATCGATTTACTTTTGTAGCGTCTCTGTTGAAAAACCGTTTACTTAACCTAAGGCCGGAAGTAGCAAGCTGCTTAGACTGCTCCCAAGTGAGTTGCTTTCAGAATCTTTATACCTCCACGGTTAATCCCATATATATAAATTGCCATGGTCGGGGCTCTCTAATACTTGATTCAGTGCACAGCCGCCTTTTAACACACACATTGAACATGTAGCAAAAATTCGTTCAGCAGACGTGTATACCTTAATAAGCCAACATGTTTTCAAAATTTCGGATTTTTATCTTTAAGCGTTTAACCGCAACGCGTTCATTTGTGATTAAGTTCAATTATAGATAAATTGTTCTCATTGACCTGTTTGGTCAAAATGCGTCAGTGCCCGCTCCAATGCGAATGTCGGAAAATCCCTCCTCAGGTGACAATTAAGTTGTAATATATCCAAATTTCATAACTTTAGCTTCTTTACGATACCCAGCCACGCTCTGTTTCTATCGCCCCCAGTCCGTATATTTAAAACTTATTTCTCATCATAAGGGTGACTGATAAGGAGGACAACACATATACAAACTTTCAGGATTATAGCTACTAGACATCTGCACAAGACGTCTTGAATGGTGACCCAAAATATTTGGTTTGTTTTCAAGACATGTGCTGTATCGAAGCTGCGGCAATCAAACACTTCAGTGTTCTGAAAAAAAACATTCGTGTGAAGCTGCACAAAAATACAATACTATATATACATACAATACATTGTGTTTTTGTGTACACACACATACATAAATGCTTTGACGACAGTAACCCGAAGTTCTTTGTTGTCGCTTCTTGGCTACATTACATTTTTTGAAAAGAAGTCGTTCAAAACGTCTTGTGCAGATGTATAATAGCTACATATGTTTTTCTAGAACGCGTACAATTCCGATTTAGCAAGTTAGTCTAAGTTCATCTATAGTATAATCGTGTTAGTTTATTATATAGAGCCACGGCTCGTATTTGGTTTTTTTCCGCCACCTTTCAGCGTCCAATTTTCAAATTTCGCAACCCCTAGTAAAGTCTACGCTATGAGGTGTACATTTGCTGCTATTTTAAGATTTGGTACCATGCCGCAATTTGTCCACCCCAATCCATATTTAACAAAAACATTTCATATCTCCCCTTCGTATCAAAGAAACAATACATATACCATTTTTGATGGTTGTCGGTGCTCATGTTAGTTTAGAATATTCTAAGATTTAATAAATCACCACGAACATTTGTACCGATTACAAATTGAATTTCGAGAAGTCTCCTTTCAGGTGATGTCTGCATCATAAAACTCCGATGATAATTTAAGGCCAGGTCCCGTTTTTCTGTAGTTTTTTGTTGTTTGGATGCAAATATAACATGTGTTTGGAGCTTGTCGTAAATATAATAGACATGTGCCCAAACGCATTGTGTTTGCTATTCAATATTACATGTTTGAGACACAATGATTAATATGTTATAACATATGTGTTTGCGACCCAAATATACAGCCGTGTTTGTTGCACTGTTTATGCTCTCTCGAGAGCAAGAGAATAAAAGTGGGGCAACGAGTGTGTATATCTTGTAAGCGTGTATCTTTATTTTTGCATTATTCTCTCAGTGAGTGATTCATGAATGCGGGTGCAAATTGCAGATGAAGTCAGTGTTTCTTATTTTGGCTGATGTATTGCGTTTTAATTTCATGTATTCAGTCGTCAATGGCTCATCGGACAGAGGATATCAAAAGCGCTTGAAAAGTGAAATAAGAATAAACAAATGCTTGGACGGTTAAATGGTTTGTGATGTTGCTTTGGTTTTTGTGTATGTATTTCGCATATATTTATGTGTGCTACCAAATTGAGGAAAGAAACTGGAAAGGGCAACAACGTGAATCCCTTTTTCTGCCCGAACCTCTACTGAAAAAAATCGGAATGGCGGACCATTTGCGAAATATAATAAAAAACACAATTAATTAATCCACGCTTGGGTTGCATGAGTTATAACCAAGGCATAGTTGAAACCTTCTGAAAACAAAAAACGTGAGAGACAACAAAGAAAGGAGAAGCAAAAGAGCTGCAGATTCTCATTTCATAAAAAAAAGTAATGCACTCAGCAAGTAAATGTAAAAAGGGTAATTTCAAATATTTTAATTTTTATTTTAATTATAATAAATAATGAAAGAAAGAATAATTCATTTCTAAGTATTATTATGTTTGGGAGAAAATACGTATATGTTTCCACGTAAGTATATGGATGTTTGGGATAAAGCACGCATATGTTTCCACGTAAAAGCATACATATTTCTCAGTAAACATGCTAATGTTTGCATTTAAATACACCTGACTTTGTAACTTATTTTGGCTGCAAAATAACATATAAATGTTTGAAGTGTGTTGCAAACATATAAATAATTAATGTTCCAAATATGAAAACATATAAATGTTCCAAACATATACATGTTTCCTGCAGAATATGTTTAGGGGAATATGTTACAGAGGCCCTTTTTTCAGCGTGTATATCCCAAATTCCCTTTGTGTGTTGTCGTTGAATGTCAGGGGTAATACACAGACCAATTATT